>JABFPN010001932.1:0-25306 GCA_022817305.1 Leptoteleia sp. ZL-2020 | reverse complement strand
ACATTTCGTTCACTTTTCATATTAAATAATTTATACGTACTACAATATCCTAGATTAAAAATCAAACCGTATTATAAAGGAAACCAATGCACTTCACATCACTTTTCATCAATTCGAGTATTAGTCATTTCGCGACTCCGGGAGATGGCGCACGGGGCATACCACTTCAAGTAGTAAATTATTAGTTTTACCACTTATGTTGTACAATTTTACCACTTATATATTTTACCACCACAGTGTTACTATTTCGGTCTCTCTGTGAAAAATGTGGAATAGTTTTTTGACTGTACAAACTATCCGAATTTGACTGGTAAGAAGCTAGCTAGGCTCTACACAGTCATATAATGCTGCAGTATTTATGGGCCACAATCTGGACAGTATCTTGTCAGATTTGACTAAGCCAGTTGAACTAGTCAAAGTCTGGCTAGTACCACTTTTGACTGGACAAAATCTAGTCTAATTTTTACTTGGGAATTTATATAAATATAATACAGGACAAATTATTTTACCAGCACAGTAAATATTTCGATAAAAACACCAAAATATTCGAAAATACGGTAATTTTTCCTTTATTATATATATACACATGGTTGTGCATTAAGGTTCCAGCACAGTCATTCTTAATGTATATATTTTTTTCAGTATAATTGAAATGTTGTGTAAATTTATCTAATTCGGATAATATAAACATGAAATTGAAAAAAATCTACAATTACAATAAATACAAACCAAAATAAACAAAGGAAATTATAAGGAAATAAAAAAAAAAGAAGAAAGTAATCCCTATAGGAAAAAAACAATCTAGTTTTCAACTATATTTTGCAATTCCTGTGAAGAGAAAAAGCGAAATTGAATATATACGCGGTCCATAAAGATAAGATTAGGTTAACTGTAACATATTTTTGCAGCACTGGCTTAAAAGATGATTTAATAGATTGCATCTTATACGTGTGCTTAGCAAGAGATTTCACGAGAAACGAAAATTCACAATGCGATATTTTCCAAAAGGATGCTCGCGAAGGAAAAACGGGCCATTTTTCACGGACGATATTTTTATATTACTTTTCCATTACAGAACTTTTAAACGGAAGCTGAAAGTGTTTTCAGGCTTGACGGCGGACGCCACTCCTCTTGTTGCTATTCGTAATATAAATTATGTCAGAAAATATTCACGGAGGCAGTATTTGTCAGGGACATAAGCCAATTAGCATGATGCATATCTCTTTGTCACTGCTTTCCAAGCTATTTCATTGTCAACCAAAATCTTAACTGCATGCTAATGAAATAATTTGAAAGCATATCATTGAAATTTATTGCCTTAAATAATTACCAGTCAATTTAATACGCATTTATTAAATAATTAATGGTGGCACTTGACTCTTTTCATTAGAAATAAAATAAGGAGAAAAATGTGAAAGAAAATTGGCACGTTTCTTCTGTTCAATGAGTCATAGCAAGAAGCAGGAGAAGAACAGTTGATTCATAAAATTTCCCCCACTCATTCGTTTGACCCATCACATCTGATTGGACTCGTAATTAAAATATAAAATATTAATTTTAATTGTCATTTAAATGATGATTCATCGACCGACAAAAGTCTATCAATATTCCAAAGCATGTAACGGTGTTTACGAATTAATCGTGGTGATTAGGTTTTGCAACAAATTTCGATTTCAAATCCTTGATTAGTAATACCTTGAAATTGATGGTACGTACTATTGTAGCCACCATTGGTAATCACGATTATCATAGTGCATTTATCGAATCCTGAGACAGGTATCTGGATAGCGGAATTGCGATTGTGATAAACATCAACCACGCGATGATTTATCGACTATGATAGATAGATTTTGAAGAAATACACTAATCAAGAATTGATTATTATTTTTGAGAGATTTACAATATATTATAATATAATACATTTTACACTTGAACAACTATTTATATACCATGCCCACGTGAATGATGTTAAAGCTCTCCCCTTTCCTGTATAGTTGTCACAATTATTCCTATTCTGCCCTCTTGAATTCATCAACCATGAAAAGTACTTTGCTAAAGCAATTAGAAATGTGCTGCTTGTTATCATTCAGCAAAGATGGAATGGGTCAACCATTAAGAATGACATTCATTATACAAATGAGGCCAAAGCATGTTAGTCAAAGGTGAGCGAAGGAATTAATGTACTATTTTCCTCGTTTTGAAAATATATGGCGATCGTATAATTATTTTGACAGGACCGTGCAAATGAAAAGTTTACCAATTGAGATAATTAATTCGTCATAAAGTATTTCAACGAGAATTCTTCATTCATACACGGAGATTAGGTCAAGTGGACTCGTAACTCTGACTGTTATATTATCTTTAAACAAAATTTCAGTTTAAAATACCATTTCGACATACGATGGACGAGGAATCATGCTACATAGTATGGAAGACTGTTATACTTTGGTATCTTATATATTTAGTCGACGTCGAATTTGACTGATATATTAGGTCAAATTAGGGAGGCTTTACTATTATTACAGCGAAGGTGATTATTTGATGTCATGTGCCGTGGGAAATGAGTCATACGTTCCAATAATGATCTAAAACGGGTAGGTGTTACAGAAGGTTTGGTTGGATATTATTTGAAAATTTAAAAATAATTTGGCAAGCTCTATGGATCTAGTAAATTCTTCTAATCCATTTAATAGTAACAGTCCCAGTGCAATGCGAATCTTAAACGTGCTACTGACAATTTCAAATTGCAAAGTTTGAATTTAGTTATTGACAGATGTTGAAATAAATGAGTCGATCAGAGGAACGTCGAGTCGAGTTAGTTTAACCCAGTCTTACGATTCCTCGCGTTTACGAGGCATATTTACGGCTCGCGGTTGTTTGAGCGTTTCGCTTCTTTTATCGCGTCTACCTAATGAAATGGCTGCGAGTAGGGCCGCAAATAATTCAGAGCTGACTTGGAACAGAGTCGAATCCGTTGTGTAGTGAATGAATTGGTTGCAGTATCGGACGATTGCGAGCAGCTTTGGAAGCTATCGCTCGGTGCAAACGACTCTGGTTTGTTATCAAGTAACGACGCTTTAATTGGCCCGCCAAAGCACCCTGTAAAATGAAGTTTCGTTTCGATGGAAATCAAAGCCATCTGCACTTGCGAACACCTTTATAGGCCATTTAATCGGACACTTTGGAGCTTACACAATAGCTCGTAACTCGACGAACCGCGTTCGGTTCATTCGCCAGCTCTTTCATTGTCCAAACTGGGGCCGAGCGCGGTTGCTTCCATTTTGCGTTAAATGTCTACACCACAACATCCACCATTGAACTGTGAACGCACCTAAATATGAACTGTTGGTGATCACCCAAAACAGCTTTAACGGGTCAACCATTAAAACAGACCAGACATCACACACTAGCCAGGGGTCACTGAATTCCGCCGGGATGCTCCGCCGAGATGCTCCTAGTGGGCCAGATGCTTTTCCAGTTTGGTTCTTTCGGCTCAACAGCGAATCGCGCGGACCGTCGCGACGGTGCGGATCGGACTCGTCGAAGCCGAACTCGTCATGTCCGGCGCGACCGATCACCTACATCAACACGTGTGCTCGTGTTCAGGAACGTGGCGTTCTTTGCGGAAGAACGAATTTCGTCTCAAGGAGGATTTGCTACTACTAGCGGAGTGGAGCGTCCGTGTGCGTGATCCGGTGCCAGAAGCGGCCTCCGCGCAGTCGCCAAATCAGTTAGTGGGGACGCACAATTCGCCTTCAGTCAATATATGCTTCCAGTCTGGAACGAGCCCTATCTCTGTGTGGCGCACACCGCCGCCGTCTCAATCAACCGTACGGAGTTACGCGGAAACGCATCGATGCCTTCACGTAAATACAAACGCATCCTTGAGAAGTGGCCAGCCAATCATTACAACTTCTAATGCTTCTGCCTAATTTGCCTTCGGCTCACGGGCAATTAACTCTCTCTCTCTCTCTCTCTCCCTCTCCCTCCCTCCCTTTCCTCTCGCAGGAGTTACCGGGAGAATTTGTTTGCAGAATTCTCAAACAGATGGCGCGATGGCATTTCTGAATTTTTCATGAGAAAGGAGGAAATTTCTGCGAGCCGAATTCATTTAGGGTTTTGCTTAGAAACTGAAATAGTTGATATTAGCTTGCTCGGGATATGGATTACTGGCGAGATTTAATAAATCTTAAAACATTAATCAGAGGAAAAAGCAACATGAAAAAAACTGAAAGATTTTACATTTTAATGCGAATTTTCTGAAATAATTGTATCCAATACTCTAGCCGGGTATTTGACAAGTTTGTAGAATATTAATGTTTTATCAGTTGAACTATTGAAATGTAATAAGTTTTATAAATTATTTTAGTTGAATACCATTTGTGTGAATGGAGATTAAACTCTAAAATATTTCCATTTGAAATAACCATAACGCCGTTGTTTTAAATGAAAAATCCTTTTCATATAATGTTAAATTGAAATTAGATTCTCATTTTTTCAAATTAGGTTAAGAGAAGGAAATTTCCTGTTTCAAATTTAAAAATTATTAAGAAACAGACTGTATATAATTGAAGCAATTGAAATAGCACGTCCACAAATGTAGTAGTAGTACTTTTGGCGAGATCATTCCGAACTGGCTCAAAATTATTTTTAATAATTATCTTTGGCTACGTAATTTTAACCATCTCGGAAGTCAATAGAGCAAGTAAATAAATTTATGATATGAAGTTATATGAAAAAATAATAATAATCACCATTGTTAACGCAACCCGTTAATTTTACAAACACTATTTGTTCAGAATTAAATGAACTAAAAGTTGCAGAATTCATTTGAGTCATATAATTCAACATATTTATTGGGCAATACAACTGTAATAAATATAATTTACTGAAAACAAATTAATTTTATAAAAATTAATTATTCTTCTTATTTTTATTTTCTTTTATATTTTAGACAAATCACAAATTCTCGGATAAAATCGCGTAAGCTGCAATACAATGCATATATTTAAATACAATACCGTGATGCAGGAAAGAATACGAAGTTGCGGGAATACGAGCAAGATACATTTTATCCCGCTCAAAATATAGGTTTAACTTAAGCCCGTATTTTTCCGAAAACATATGAAACTAACTTGGTTTGTATTTGGATTTGTACGACATTTTCTCAAGTTGTATTCGCGACGTGTTACTTTCCCGCAAATTGTTGGTCATTTCCGAAATGAATAGTTTACCGCATTCCTACATTTTCGCGGACAATTCTCTTAAATGAAAAACACTGTATACAATTTAATAATAGTTCTGTTGACTTGAAACCGAACCGCTGACCATTGATTTAGTTTAGTTGAGAGTTCACGGTAATTGCCCAACCAGTGTTACACGTCCCAATGACAGACTGTAAATATCAAACCGCTTCCACATTTTAAGACCGAGTTATGACAGGTACGTGCTGGCCATAAAAAGATTGATATTACAAAAGGAGCGAGCGGCTTCGTACTTTTTTCTCGCAAGTATTAAGCATAAATAATAAATACGCATGCACAGACAATGGCCATTTCATAAAATGCCACAAAATGTGAGCCAGAAAAAAAAAATTTATTAACAAAATGAGTGCTCGAAAGCGGGGATGGAGGAATAGGAGGATAGGGGGTGTGTATGTGGGGGGGGAGGGAGGGGGTGCGCAGAATGATTGTTTTTCGACAACCGGGGCACAGCGTTCGTGACCGGACGTTTATATTGAAAATAACGGAATTTAATATCGAAATGGGCGTCGAGATGCGCGAAAATTGCGACGCTTTCGATCGGCGGAATTTATTAATTGTACAACTCTCGTCGATGAAATCTATTTAATATTTATGCCGGCAAATTCGTTTAATTTTGTAATGGATCGAATTCTGATTTGATTACACATCCACATAATCTCGGACGGGGATTGGCCGTAATGTGACCGTTTCGTTTCGGTGAGATATGTGGGTGATTACAAAGGCATCAGCCTCGGATAATAGCTTTTCAATTGCATTTAAATTGTAGGGAAAAATTTGCGGATAAATGATTTTTTAGTTCGTACTTCCCCGCGAAAGTGAGCTTATCCAGGAACAAAAGTGAGCGCCATAAATCTTCGGCGAGGCGAAATTTTTCACTCCTTAACTTCGGGCGCCAAATTGACGTAAATTAAGATTAATTGCGTGACGTGTTATGACGCCTAGAAATTGAATAGCAATTTGTAATTTGTTATCCGGAAGATCCTGGGAAAGATGTGTTAGTAATGATCCAGCCTCTGGATTGGTCGATTCCACGATAGTCGTTTTAATTTTGTTATTGCAAATACTTGTATTTCGGCTAATGAAACGCGTTCGTTTCGGCACTTTTCATTAATGCAAAAAGCCGAGAGAATCTCATCCTTTCAGTTTGTTTGGTTATGGACCGGTAAAAGTATTAATCCAATCATAACGCTGTTCGAATGGGACGAGTTATTACAGTGACGACCGAGGCACTTTTTGCGTCAAATATTCATAGAGAATACAAGTAGATTAGCGAGAGGGGTTGGCAAGAAAAGAAAAGGGACGGGAATGGGCAGAGGCAACCTTACCTTGCTCCGTGCGATATGCGCAATTTGTTTTAATCATTTAATTTCATTAATTTTTTTAGCTTCAATCTGTTTTGTTTTGTTTTAATTTGCTTTTATTTAATGACCACCCCCTTTCTGCTTTCATTTGTTTCGATTTCTACTACGTATTTATTTAATCTTATTCAAAATAAATTTTATTCTTCTTTTCTCATTCCCGATTTTACATGCTGAAATAAAACTAGATATGAAAGCTTACTACCTCAATCAGTTTTATTATTTTTCCAAAGATTTTATGGACGGACGTTTGTACTCTATGACTCATAGTATGTATTTGTTTCTTATAAAGGATTGAAAGGTAATTTTAAGATTGTTACGTAGCAAGGAGTATTTCTCTTTCTACAAGCATCGTAAACATTTAAAGGAGAAAAATTAAATTTTTAGATGACATTCTTTTTCGTAAAATTTATTATTTCACTCTATTTTATTCACGTTAATTTGATTTACTTTAATCTAGTTTCATTGTTTCGGTATTTGTTTGTTTCCAGAGTACGTTGACATTGGTTTTTATAATAATTCAGTTGTGTGTGTGTGTGTGTGTGTGTGTGTATGTGTGTGTGTGTCATTAGACTATGTTTGATGTGATAAAGTAGTCTTACCTGAATTCGGTTGACCGTTGCTATTTGGTCGAGCTGACGCCGCTCCATCTCTTGCTTCAACTTCTAAAGCATATGCCACCTGTTTCTCGCGATCAAATATAATCTTGGTGTATATCTCACCGGTATCTTGATTGACTTCAAAATAATCTTTGCCGTCATTCATTGAGCTCTCAACTATGTGATATGTCACCTAAAGTAAGTAAAAAGAACAATAACAAGGATACAATTAATCTTGCTTGTTAATGGATCTTTTGTATAATTTTATATAAACGAATAATGCGAATACTAATTTACCTTATTATTGGGTGATGTGCCATCTTTGTCAATGGCGTTGACCTGCGTGACTTTGCTCCCTATAGGCTCTCCCTCCAGTACCATCTCCTGCTCTCTTTCGGTGAACAATGGTATCTCGTCGTTGACGTCTTGCAATAAAATGAAAACCGTCGTTTCTGAAGCTAGCTGCTGAGCTCCATTATTCTGTACAACACGATACATTTCGTTTCTGAATGCATAATTCATCATTGGTAATGCAAAACGTCGCGCTGCTAGCTCCAATGTTGCTGCGAAATTTCGCAAACTTGGTCTAGTTGACGCGCCGCCTCTATCGTGCCTCAATTTAAAAGAGCTTCGCACTCCTCACCCTCGAACGCAAAAATTCCCGTCCGATTTATCCAGTTCGACGCCCCTTCTTGCTTTTATTTTTATCTCGCGCATTAATTATTTTCGATGAATGTCGAATGTTTTTATTCCGACCACGGATGGCCTAGTTATGTCGGCGTTTCGCGCGGATAAAAAGAATCAATAGCTCGTCGTAAATTCGGGCGTCTCGAGCGCGACGTTTGATTTATTTGCGAGCGGCCTTTATCGGGCCGAAAAATTGTTTGAATAACTCGACAAAGGCGGGGGAGCTCGCGCTGCGATTCTTACCTCCACTCTGATCGTAAGATTGTACTCCCGTATAGTTTCGTAATCTAATGGTTGATTGACTTTGATGTCCGCCCAGGTCACCGGTCCGTCTGCTCGTTGTTGCAGATAAAACGTGTGCAGTTTATTCGTTTGCGCCGTAGAGCCAGGCATTAAGTGATAATAAACGACGGGATTGTTTTCGATGCCGGAGCTGTTGACATAAAGATGCTGTTTAACAAGAGCGCCGCTAAAGGTGCTACGTAGAACGCAATTCAGAAATTAAGAGAATAATTATAGAAAAAGGTATACGTGTAGGGCTTGTCTACTTAGAAGGTGTCTATAAAGTGTGAAATGTCTGAAAATATATGACATTACCGAGAATTAACAACATTCCGGCTGATTACTTTTTTTGGATATAATTATAACAATATAATAAACTAGCCGCGCAGAAAAAAGCACTGTGTCTTAATGCACATTGAGAAAAAAAAATGTAGTAATCCTAGACTCTATGCGTTCCAGTATGAAACAATACTGTTCCTAAAAAGCCCCCCTCACAATGTTAAAACAAAACACGAGTAGTGACTTATGCATTCGGTTTGCTAACATAAATCGTACTTTACTCTATCATGCTAGTGCACCGTTTATTAGACCGCCTGAATGTCAGAAACTGTATCAGTGGCAAAGTCCTGTTCTATGCACAAAAGAAAACTTAAATTTTAATTCCACCAACATTCGAACTCTCGATCTACGACTTGTAACTCATAGATCGAGAGTTCGAATCTTGGCGGGATGAACATTGTATATATATTTTATAGGATAAGGCTAATTTATAAAATAAGCAACTGGCATTTTCTGCGCGAGTATATAAATAAAACCATCCATCATCCTTATTATTGCGAAGATATTAGTTAGGAATTTCAAATTTAAATAGCTGCTTTGGATTTCATACGAGAAAATTTGCCACTTTTATTTGGAATATATTTGTGATTAGTGCTAGGTGACGCAACAATAATAAGATAAATAAACATTTTGAATTATAAAATAAGAGAAATTATGATTAAAAGGAAATGATTCTTTTATTGCAATACAACAGCCGCTCACTCAATCTTAATTGAAAGTATATTTTATCAGAAATTTCAGACTTCTTAGACACTCTATTAACAACGTATTCTAAAATGCTTATGGATAAATTTCAACACACACGTGTACCTTTTTGTGTTCGAAACGTAAAAACGTGGAAAACAAAAACTCGGGGAGTGCAAGCAATATAATACGAAACGGAAACAGAAATGAGAACGCAAAACGAAATGTCTTTCTAGTATTTAAGACCACAGGAAACTCTAAGTAACTGAAATCTTTAATCACTCAAGATCTCGTATCGATAAAATTTGACTGTCTGATTTCAGCTTCGCGTTCAGGCATGACCTATATTTATTGTTCTGTTTAACTATCAAAAATCATGAATAACATTGGGGAAAGCCCAAAACTTTTATATAGTGCGTTTTAAAGAATTTGTTAACATTTTGCAACAAGTAATAAGAAGAAAATTATGTCACTAATTAAAAGTAATGAATGATTCAAATTCGATGGTACTAACTTAATTTTTTATTCCAGCAGATATTATGAAATTATTTCAAATGAACTATAAATTAATAAAAAAATTGTACAAGTGTATAAACAGATATTTATTTATTACCAGTTAAAATGAAGGGCTGTAAATGTATACACAACTGTATATATTACATCAAATATAATTAACTTTTTATATATAAATAAATTTTATTGATACGAATCAACTGCATTTATCATGTTTCAATCAACATATGACGCAAAAGGCAATAATTTGTAATAATAAAAAAAATACTTGACTGAAATTTGTATTGTCAGTACTATCACGTAATTTCATATATCAACTTTGTCAAATAAAACACTATATATTGATTCGTTTCTTATAATCTTTTTTTTCAGCAAACTCGTTCAAGTAATCATTTTCGACGCAAACAAAATAAAATTGAGATTATTTTTGTCAATCTGTAACGTTTAAATAATCAAAATATATGGCATAATAAACCT
Source organism: Leptoteleia sp. ZL-2020 (assembly GCA_022817305.1). NCBI lineage: Eukaryota > Metazoa > Arthropoda > Insecta > Hymenoptera > Scelionidae > Leptoteleia > Leptoteleia sp. ZL-2020. Next base: position 15,103 of record JABFPN010001932.1, on the reverse strand, counting down.
CGCAATTCCAATATATTCTAAAACTCATTTTTTCAAATAACCTTAAATAAAATAAAAAAAAAACATTTGCCTATAAATAAAACTTGAAATGAAGACTAAAAATACTGTCTATTTGTTCTATTTGTGTCGATTAAGCAAATGAGTTTATAGATTTATGTTTTATTCAGGTAATATTTTATTTACAGAAAAAGTTGTCATTAATATATAATATTTATGGTAATGTGAAATAGTTATGAAAACAATATTGCTATAGAACGAACATAAAATTACTATGACAAACATTGTGAGCTAATTTTATTCAATTTTAATTCATATCTTTGTTAACGGCAGAAGTGTTGCGTGCTTGGTTTACATACAGATAATCGTATTTCTGTATTTTTGTTCTTATTCGTAAACTGAAATTGCTAATAGCAATGACATCACAAATGTCAGTCGTCCGAAATAAATGGTCTAATTACCGTTACACACAACAAAAAGTTTCTGTAACTTTTTTTTCTGCATCGAAAATCAACTCAGCTTTGTCGACTACGGTAACACGAATTTTATGTATATAAATATAGGAGCAAATTGATGTATCATCCTACTACATTTGGTACATGCGTAAATTGGCACGCATATACCTGGCGCATGCGTACATAGTATTACTCGAGAACAAATTGCACTAACCCTTTGGCGGAGACAACAGACAGGCGGCATTAAAAGATGATTATTGTTGCAAGCATTGCCGTTGACTTGCGCAAAGGGCTGATTGCAATCAACTCAAAATAATGGCCTTCAACGAAACTTATGTCACATGCGTAACGTGGTCAAAATCAATCGTCAAAATCTGCTATCCTGTTCAATACATCTAATTACTCGTTATCTAACGCGCCTGCCTCAACTTGTCTCGTCTCATACTTCTTTCCGTTTCGACACATCGCTTCTCTTACTATAAATAGTGCTTGTTCTTCGTACACTCTTAAAAATGTCTATTTCATTCAAATGGCATCTTTTTCCATGAAAGAAGGATTCGTTTTTAATACTGTTCAAAAGGAATTTGCATTCCTTGAATAAGCTAATTTATTTCAATTTCATAATTTCGTAAAGAATGTGAATTCTTCTTCCACGAAAGAGAACACTTTTTTTCGCAAGCGACTTTTTATCTTAATTATTCATCTTTAAACATTCATTATTTAAATGTAATTTAAAAACAACGTAATTTTTTAAATACAAAACATACTGGTCTTCATATTCGCTTTTAATCAAAAGTATACTCATCAAAAAGATGGATATTTTCATTGAAAGAGAAAATTTTTCTCAGTGTACAAATTGTTTTTTTTTTCTTTTTGCTTTTTTTTGTTATCTTTATTTTATTGTTCATCTCACTACAACTACGTGTTCTAAATAACATGTTGCCATTGTCACCAGGTGCCTCGTTATATTAGTCGTTTTAATAAAGAGTGAAGATCACTTCTGCAACTAAACTGACTAAATCGTTGTGGTACGGATTTGTGCATTATCGATTATCCACACAAAATATTTTGTATTAATTCGCGCTGCTAACTGCGACTTCTAAATTATAATATTGGTCAAGAAATTTTGATTAATATTGTGCTAATTTGGATTATTGTAAAAATATATTCTATATATATTTTTTATACCCATGTCAGCTGTTTACTTAATGGAAACAATTTTGAATAAAGATATTTCATTAATGCGAATAATTTATTGCAGTACTATACAATATACAAATTGTCGGTGATGGTGTGAAATGGCCCGATTCTGGTCCTATACTGGCTGCCAGACTATAGTAAACAGTTATAGGACAGCATCAATTCAAACGTGATTTTCTACGGTGCCAGAAGTCGACCAAAATAGGACTAAACTTGGCATAATTTGGCAAACGATTCTGTACCAGTGAAATCCCAGGAAAATTTATGAAAATGATATGATGATACGTTCTTAAAAGCCAAGCTTAAACCAGCTTTGTTATTCTAGTACAGATTTTGTATTGGCCTATACTGGAATATAAAAAAATGCCATTACTATCAATTCTGGTACCAGTTGCGTGCCATTTTTGGGACGGTGAAATATAATAAAATTTCCTATTTGATAAATTTCAAAAATTAACAATAATTAATGGTTAACTTTAATATTTAACATTTGACTGCTTTAATAATAAACTACCAACAATTTTTAGTGTTATTTATTCTCAATTGAATCGCGTTTTATGTTTCAACACAACAAATAAATACAATAAATTCAAGAACAATATTGAAAAGTAATGTAATTTTCAAGCCCTCAGATTGAATTTACACAAACTGGCCGTCAAATGGTATCCAATTTCTGTTCAACTCGATTTATTAACTTATTACGATCAGCAATGAAACATAAAATTATCGGATTACTCCATCACCTTTCGATTCAATAACTTTACAAATGATTTCCTTATTTTACTTAAAATCAAATTTATATTTAGCGTGGATAACGATTGTATTACATGTATTTTTCTTTGTTCATTGCAGAAGCGTAAATTCAGTAGCAAGATTAATTCCCATCACCGATTACTCTGCTCCCATACTACACATAAATAATGCCAAGAGAAGGATTTAAGAATCAGTCGTGTCTTACTTTTTACTTAACACTTCTATGATAGCACACAATATCTTATTCTGATATTATTAAGAGATATACTGCTGCCCACCTAAAATAATGTTACAGGACTCTAATAACAAAATGGAAAACAGCTATTTCTCATATATTATTCATTGATATACTTTTATTATTTTCCAATATATATCTATAACGCGTTTTTAATACATATATCCATTTTCAAAGTTTTAACTAAATATATATGACTCTATGTAGGATGTTTTTGTCGTTAATGCATTGGTTGTATATTAGCAAAGTATTGCTAGTACGTTGATATACCTTAAACATAAATGAATAAGGCGTTCAAAGTATATCGTTAAAATTTGAAAAATCATGTTACTAATATACCAAATAGTATATTATGCATCGAGGACGGAACGACAGCGATTATAGACGAGTGTGATGTCTAATCACACGTTCCGTCCCTGGTGTACTACTCCTCTATTTTTTGTAACACGTTCAAACAGAGTGCTCTGTTTCCGTTCTGCTTAGAAGAAGGAAATTTAGTTGCTTTCCGCCCGCGTCTTAATCAGCCAGTTTTCGACTCCTAAACAGGATGGTAACAGGGCAGTTCTCGTGCACTCTTTACAAAAACTATATTATTCACTTGTATTATTTGAGGTGGAAATAGAATATCAAACAAATGTTTCAGTCAAATGGCGTCCTTAAGTTCCAACAATTCACTCAATTAATAAAGGACAGACAATTATGTTTATATCAGTGCATTCTTTTTTAATTGAGTGAATCGTTTGAACTTGAAGAGGCCAAAAATAAAGTGTTGCTACCAGGGTTCTAGGCCATTTTTATGTACTTCGATATTATATTTGTTTCATTAAATTATTCATTATCACTTATAATTAATTTAGTTAGTTTTTGAACAGGATTTGTTGTTTTCATCTGATCGTTTGTTTTTACATCTACAGACACTATCCGATTATTGAGGTTAATCTATTTGTTTCGTAATCTGTCGTATGATATTTTTATAATGAAAATGATCACGAGAAAAGCATTTGATTTCACTCCCGCTTTTTTACAATGTTTTACACTCTTTCAATTTCTTTTTTTCTTTTTGGTTTTTGTTGTTGTTGTTGTTTTAACCATCAAGTGATAATGCGAGAAAAACGTTCGTTGTACTTTTTGAAAGAAAGTCACTTTTTATGTGTAATTGTAATAAGACATAGTTATTTTCAATTGTTCTTTTGATTATGTTCACTCGTGTACGATGATTTTCATCAATCAGATAGCGGAACATGTGTGCTGGAAACGTTAAAGAGTGTTTTGGTGTAGAAAAGACATACAGTCAAGCTTCAATACCTGTCCACCCTCAACCTGTATTGCTTCATAACCTGTCCTCACAAATTATTCACAACCACTGAATTATAAAAACACTGGAACGTGTTATATTATATTTTCGTCTAGTAAGACAAGTTGTGAAGCTTTTAGTCCCGTTAGTGGAGAGCTATTGAAGCTTGACTGTACTTGAAACATTGAATTAATGTCAAGAAACAGAATATTTATATTTCAAATTTGGGATGATAAATAAAATGAGTCTAATTTTACAAGTATCACGAAATGAAATATTCTTAACGTTAATAAAATATTATCATTATTTTAATTAAATTAATTACATTTTTAAGAAAAACAAATTTCATTACTTATTCTATATCTTTATATGTAACGTATAGCATTTAATATGAATATTCAATGAAGTTGCAGAAAAATAACTAAATTAAATGAAAACGATGTTCATTGTCTAAAATGTTATTTACTTTAATTTGTATTTTAACACGTTTTTATTAACTGTAACAATTATATTATTAATGCAATTATAATTTGAAGATGGACAAAACGTTTGAATAGATAAGAGCTATCGACGTATTTTGATAGGGATGTTGCCCCTTAAACGTTTCTCCAGCATATAAGCGTCATAAAATTGTGACTGTAAGTAAAGTGTTGTGTGATTATTAAAAAATTCTTTATGATCGATACCGAACTGTTTCATTAAAAAAAGCAAAATAAAAAAAAAGTTGAGAAATGTAAAAATTTTCATCTCTCTTTCATTCCTTGGCTTAACGAGCACTCGAAAAATTAGAGATCGATAATAAGTATTGTCGAACGCAAAAAGCAATTGACTTGAACATCATGCCCAAAAATATATGTGGCATTCATGTCGATCTAAGATCAAAATTACTTAGGCAGTTCTCTGCGGGATACTTAAAACAATTGATATTAATAAACAGAAAAATGCGATCGTTATTAAGATCGCGTTGGCGCATCTGAAAAAAACTCAAACTTGCTCCTTCATCTACTTCAACTACAGTATAGTTGCATTCGTATTCAAAATCTGTCTTGCAGTTTACTTTTAAACTTTGAAACTATCATTTATCTTCATATTTTTTTTTCTTTTCATTCTTTTTTTCGCTCTCTCTCTCTCTCTCTCTCTCGCTCTCTCTCTCGCTCTCTCCCTCTCTCATTCTTTTTTTCAGACGAGTTTCATGTTTCCAATTCAGGCGACAAATGATAAAAAAACGTAATTTTGAAAAATGCCAATCACCGCAAAAGACGAAACAAAAATTACGACAAATGGGATTTCAAAAAAGCATCTATTCGAAGCATGCCCAAAAATTATTATGGCACATCTAATTTCTCTGTTTTTGGATTCGTCAAAAAATTTACCTGTCTAGTACATAAATACCTTACATTGCACATCTCTCCGCCGCTCTCTTTGGCTCTCTTTTACTTTCATTCAACCATTTTTTCTTTCGCCAGCGAAAAGTAAACAACGAAACAGAAATGAATCAATAATGATAAAGTTTCGGATGGCATTAATATTAAACAGCATGAAGGTCGTTTTAAAATGACCAATTTTCATTTTAAAACGATGTTTCACAGCAAATAAAATCTGGTTTGAAAATTTGCGGGGTAAAAGTCAAATGAAAGACGCGAAGGAAGAAAAAGGAAATCGCACGAATTGCCAGCTACTTTGGACCGTTGCTTCCGGTGCGATGGGCAAAGACAATCTATCATGGCTGCATTGCGCAATAAAAGTATCAACGCGAGTGCAGTAAGGTATGTATGTACGTACGTACGTCCGATGTGTACACGCGCACACACACGCACACGCACACACACTTCCAGAGCTAGCCATGCACACGAAAAAGGTAATAGTACCGTGAACTATGCGAATAGTAAAGTTTACTTTGAAGGGGCCGGGGCGTGTACTTTGAAACGGTCGTTTAAATGTGAATTATGAGATAGCTTCAAATTTTTAAGTATACTTCCTTAAAATCTAAAAATTGCACTTTTGCTTTTACTTGTTATAACTCATTATTCATAATGTTCTATTACTTACACTTTTACGAATGTTAATATCGTACAAATTGATAAAATTATAAAATTGTAAAATTAATGAATATTACAGATTTTTAATAGTGAATAATTACATATTTGAAATGATTTTTTTATTTAGTATTTCTACAATGTTAAAATTAAACAATTGAACGTTTCCAAATATTGCTCTTGTATTATTAAAATTCAGCAAAGTTTGTTGGAAGAAATAAATTAATAACATTTGTTCTATCTAAGGATATTTGTCATCAAATCAATGACACATTCGATATATAGTTATTTAATGTAAATTTATATTTCTCAAATTCCACACATTAAATATAAGCTTGCAAAATTAAGCGAAAAAGTTATAGTTGAAACTAATTTGGTCAAAAGTTTGCCACATTAACCGTCGGAAGATTGAAGTTCTCATACGTTGAAATTGCGCGAGTGAATTCCATTCAGTCACCACAAGGCTAGCGGTTGTTTACGTGCGTGTGTCCACACATACACATCATTTAGAGTGATATACACAAAATGTCAAAATGAATCGAAAAAAGGAAAAACAAGAATATATATACATATATATTTAATTGATATAAATATATTCTTGTTGAAAAAATAAGGAGGTAGAAAAAACGTACCAAAAAACAATGGAAAAAAGAAACTGCTTACAGCTCCCAGAGTGTGGAATTAGTGTGTGATGTTAAACTTGTGTATGTGTGTGTCGGTATATAATCGTACACAATATCAATGAACGTGCACAAGAACAATATACTGCCACGAGATTTGCGTGCAGGGCGGGTATCTTCGTGCAGTCGCACGGAGCGTTAACAGTGTGACAGACCTGGCTTTAATTGACACAACTTTAGCCCCAACGGCCATGTTCTCTTTACAGTAGATCGGGCCGTACGAACTTTGGTCCCATACGGGCGGATTATTAGCGCGGTCCACAACGTCAATCTGAACCTCCACTTTTCGTGATAAGGGCGGGGAGCCCTTATCTTGGGCCATCGCCTCCAGCTTGTATGTCTCGCGCTACACCAGACGCGCCACGTCAACATAACAAATGCAAAACAAGAACAAAAAACAGTCACGTTAGTCCCACTGGAACCCTTCAGCTTGGAACCCTGCCAACCTCTCCCCACACATCATCATGCCCCTCCCCGTCCCAAATTTAGCTCCCTGTCTCTTTATCATTTTGCCTTATTATTTTGCCTCATCTCAATTTGGCCTGTTACCCTCAATTGGGGCTGTCCTCAATTTCACATTAATTGACCACATACTCTCATACTTTGAGCTTATTATGTCTTAAGACCAACAATCGACTTTACGTTCAGGCTGTGCCTGCCTGAAATCGATCAGAACCACTGGCCCTTAGTACAACGGAGCTGTGCTGCAGGCTGGAGGAGAAGGACCCTGAAATCGTCGGGCTCTTGATCGACGATCGTGTAGTCTCTTGGATAACCTATATTAATCATTCATTACATCTGGACAACTTAAATTAACTGTCAATTAAGCGCGCCGCCGATGTTTCGGCGCGTTCTCGTAACGCAACCGTCGACACCAAGAGTTGTCGACGGGTATTTATCGACCTATTGCCTGTCAAGTGACGTTAGATGCTACCAGTGGACCTTAAGTACATCTATCACGGTATCGTATTATGCAAACCGGCTTATAGCTCAGGTTACCTAATTATGTAACACCTAAAAAATGATTAATATACAGGACCAGATCGCAGCGACAAATTCGATGTTGAGTTTGTCATTTGGATCTGCTTTGTCGATGCGAATTGGCTTCAGTGATCTATGGCTTGAAAACGTGCCGTGCTTCGTCCTACGTTGCTTCTTGTCTTGTTTATCATCGATACTGGCCAATTCGGTCACTGGACTTTTTTTAATTGCTCGTGTAATCTACATTCTGTCTTTTGCGATTTCAATCATAGGCTCTATGATGTTGAGGAAATGGATATCTGGAAGTTTCAAATGCAAACACATTCGGCTAATATAGTTAAGGAATCTGCATATTTTATTGCTAATGCGTCAATTTTTAATTTTGTATTTTCATTTAAGCCAAAACGATAGAAAAAAAAAATGATAATGGTATATCACTGAATCTGTTCATTTTGTGTACAAATGGGAACAAATTTTTGTTTGGAAATACAAGGATTATGATGAAAAAGATAATGGTAAAAATTGATTACTCTTCATTCTAATAATGGATAAATATGGTAATTTTAAATTTACTTTCAATGCAAATTATAGTTTATATTTATAGATTTTTTTCTATAGTGTATGCCGAATATTTATCTGAAACTTGGTATACTTAAGCTAAAATAAGAAATAAATTATTGAATGTATAATCGGCTAGTCATTTCAATAAACTATGATAAATCCTTTAAGTAGATAAATTTAATGAGTTATAAATTTACGTTTCTATATAACCGAGGAGAATCCAATGTACAAGAATCGAAGCATTACAATTTTTCTGGCCTTTCCTTTTTTCAACAATTATTAATTACTACACCGAGAAAAATAAATAGCATATTTAGCAATAAATCCTGGAATACTGAACCTATACGTTCTTTGTATGTGTATCACTTATAATTTTTGGGAATGTTTTCTATACACATTGTATAGTATTCTATGTTTATAGAACTGTATGCATTACATATACTTAGTTTTTCCATAAATTATTACAGTTACACCTACAGAGTACATATAGGTTCAATACCTCAGAATTTATTGATAAATATACTATTTCATTTTTCTCAGTGTAATTTAATGAATTGAATTAAATTACAAAATTATATTAGCTATCCAATTATAAGTTGTTGTTAAATTATTATTTTTATTTATATTTCTACCTGAATGATTTTAAATTCTTTAAGTTATATGCTACCATGATATTTTTAACGCATATTCAAATCAATATCATTGTAAGTTGCTCTTTATATATATATATGCATACTGATACGTACTCTACTCTTGTAAGTATACTGTTACTTACAAATACATATATATATATATATATATAAGCAAATATGTAATTTCAGTAACAAAATGAAAAATGTGTCTGGAAAATTGACCAGTGCTAATTTTGAAAATAATATTTCATACAAGTAAATGGGTCATACAAGTAAATGGGTATTTGGCTATTGTTTATGGTTAAAATTTATGGCAATATTAACAGATACCAGTGGACCGGAAGTAGCAACATATGACTTCGCCCGGCATGTTTTGCGTTGATGGTCGTGTCGTGGCATACAAACCTGGCTTTCACCGATGTCACTACAGTACCCACTGTGACATTTTCTTTGATGTGAATGGGGCCGTATACGTTCTTATCCCAATGAGGAGGTTTATTGTTTCTGTCTACGACGTCTAATTGAACTTCCACGACTGCGCTCGACTCGGGTGTTCCTCTGTCGGAGGCACGTACCGTCAGCCGATACCTTTCTTGCTATTGGCAAAACATGGGCCATCAAGTTATAGGACACTTGGGATAATTTACATTCTTTTTCTATCTTTTTTTTTTGTTTTGTTTTTGTACGATTTTAAAATGACCTCAAACCAAAATTTTGTACAAAGAATAATAAATGGATAGACGGACTGAGAGATAGAGAGATAGAGAAAGAGAGACATAGAAAGAGAGATTGACCACTAAATTAAACTAGAAAGTAACTAAGTTTTAAAACTTTATAGCTTTTTTTATATTATCATTAATTGTTTGTAATTTGTCACACATAAATGCCGAAGTGGAAATGGTAATGATAATTCTTTTTTCTTCAGATACACTGCATATATGAAAACTTTTTTATAATAAATTTTAGTGTGTAAATGATATGTGTATAGAATTTCATAGGTAAAGAAATTTATCATTTTCTAATTTAAAATGTTGAAAATATATCTGTAGATTTTTTATTTACGTATTTTATTTATGTACAATATTCATATAAATATTAAGGTGATTATATAATGATTATTTTGTTATTTGTATTTGATAAACGGTAAATTTTATTAGTAATGCATACATTCAGAAAAACGAATAAGTCAATTTTCCAATAATAAATAGAAATCGAACTCCAGAAGACAATTTATGAACACACTTGTAATAAAATATGAAATAAATGAGAAATTAATGTATTTACTCCTATAAATTTATTGAAATTAATATTGGATTGTAGTATTTCTTTCATATTTTATCGTAAGTATGTTAATAAATTGTCTTCTGGGATTCCACTCCAATTTGATATGGGAAACTTAACTTGTTCATTTTTTGTATATATTATTAATTTAAGGTTCAAATTGATTAGTACATATTTTTAATTTTACTCTAATTTTTTTAACAATATTTGTTTGCATAAAATGAACTCTTTATGTTAATCTTATTTCAAACTGTAATTAAATATTATTTTAGTGCTTCTGTAACAAAGTAATATTTGCTATGTACATACTTTTATTGTTCTGGTTATTTTTGTTACTCATAAATGAAGTCATAAATTTTCATCCGGAATATACTTTTTTATGGTAATTGTACGTTTCCTTTACGTAAAATACAAAATCATCTCGGTAATCTTTTCCACATATTTCATTGCAGTGAGATAAAGTTTATTCTACGCGGAATAATTGTATGTACACGCTGAAAAAAATTAGAACAAAATTTACTATACCTTATAACAACAGTGACGCAAATTCATTCCATAAATCATTATTACTTGGCGAGTATCAAAATACTGGTAAACGTCCTTCAATTTTTACTATACTGGACACTAATGAATTGTATAAATCTCGTATTCTTTCGGCTGTCAACTTATTAAAAGATCACACCAATTTGTTTTACGTCAACGTTGATATACAGTATAGTAATTTTTGTTCTAACTTTTTTCTGCGTGTACGGAAAAACTATGGGAATTTCGTAAAAAAATATAATAATATGAAAACAGTTTTTCATCTAGTGCCAACTTGTTTGATCTATACAAAAATGCACAAATATTTTATTGTTTTCATTCCAATTTCTACACTGAATTCAAATTAGCCAGCTTAAATGAATCTATGAACTTCACCTTATGAATTTAATGGCACCTGACATTTTAATTGAGATTGTACAAAATATGACAAACACACAAAGATAAATAAATGATATTTCGCTGAATTTCTTCAATAATAAATTAATACCATAATATGTACAATTCAGTTTCTTTGCAAACATTCGTATTGATCACAAGATATTACATTCCTTGTGAAAATGAAAAGTAAAATAGTGCCAAAAGTAAAAAAAAACCTGTAAAAATATTTATATAAAGCAATAAAATGAAAAAGCTAATAAATATTATTCAGTTGACAAAAAATAAAACAATACAGACAACTTTGTTTACTTTTTTTCTTCCATTTAGCAATTAAGATTTAAGATATTTACAAAGGAATTAAAGAAAATTAAAGTTGTAAGAATTTTGTTAACGATAAGAATAAAATAATCTTTTTTCACTGAATTTTGTAGGAATTAGATTTATCAGCAATAAAAAAACATTCATAGTTATAGAATCTAATTTTTTTGTTATTTTTGCAATAAAAGTGAATAAAGATTTCATTATATTAAGTTTTTATTGCTTTGTATAAATTCTTTTTAACAGATAATGTAAAATAAACTATTTTTGTACACGTTCGTGTAATAAAATCATATTAAAACAACTCAATAAATAATTTGTTTAATATTTAATCTATTTCAATGCTGTTTTTTTCTTAAATGCTGTTAATTAATTGTTAATATTTTCAATACATAAATTTCTTGATGTTTTGAATATAACTTAAAAAATAAATACTCTCAAAGAATGTAAATCATAATTTTTAAGCAATATTTTATTAAATTTTATTAAATTAAAATCTCTTCAAATAAAAACAATGGTAAAGTATAAATAATTGAATCATTTGTTATCAGTTTTCATATGATTATAAAGCAGTGAATTATCGTTACCAAAAGGCTTCGATTCCAAGATCCGCGTGAGTCAAAAAAAATGGATACGAAGAAGAAATATTTGTTTAAGGAACATGTTATCAGACAGATAATTTTGATTCCAAATGAAAGGCAGAAAAAGAAAGAAGAAAAAAATAGGAACCATGAGATTTCAGAACACTGTATGCATTAAGTGTTGTATATGTATTCAGATTGTCTTACTCGAAAAGGTGAGACGGATAAAATTAATAATCCTACTTACTGAAAAAGATCGCCTTTATTCTTTCCGATCGTCATGATAACAAATCCGACGAGAAAACATAAATGACTGGTGCAATAAACAAACAAAAGGGAATACAAAAGAACACGACTTCAAAAACAACCAAAATCGTCGTTTCACAAAACCAAACAGTGGCAGGCAATTTTTCGCATGCAAGCAGAATGCGTTAAAGAGGCAGATTGTTGGGATTTTTTATTTTTTTTTTCAATTCGGGCTTTTTTAACGAAGGGGAGGAAAGAGGTTAGTAGGCGGAAAGACAGAGAAAGATAGACTGAGGAGGCGGGGAGGGGGGGGGGTTATATAAAAATGTGACGATCCCTCGATTAAAATCCGTTAACGACACTCAAAAACCGATGGACGTTACGCAATTTCTCGCTTTTTGTCTCTCCAATTACAGAAAATCTTTTTTTTTTGTTTGCGTTTTTAATTGTTAATTTTCTCGCACTTTGTCTGTTTATCGCCGGTATGCCGCCCCAATCACAGAAGAAAAAATGTCACACAACGGACTTATATTCTACGCATTAAATGCTCTCGTGTAAAAAATGACTGGTTGGGGGGATCAAAAAACCCAAAACACTAAAAATAGAAAAAAACATCAAAACGAAGTAAAAATGTGACAAAAATATATATTGTGTTTCATGTATCCGAGATATTTTATAATTTCACGTTTAGTCTTTCTGATATACTTTTTCATTTTTCCTTCATTTTTTTTTTTTTTTTTGTATTGGTCATTATTTTTGTTTCAATTTCTTGCTTGTTCTCAAAGCGGTCATGCTCTTTTCACAGGATACATGAAAGCAAAAAGAGTACATGGGAGGCCGGGTTGTGGGTCGAAAAAAAAGAGAACGAAAGGAAATGAAAATGCGAGAGAAATTAAGAAAAAAAAAGAAAAAAAAAAGAAAAAAGAATCGGAGAGTTTTGTGAGAGCAACATATCCGTTCCTGTAAAGGAGTCAAAAATACATTCATATAAAATATGCAGGCACGTTCAAAAAATTCATTTGTCTGATGCACCACAAAATGCTGAAGTCCATAACGTGGGGCTCAAAAAATGTCGTTCCCACCTGCTCCTGGAAGTTCAAAAAACATCACTTCCCTTTTGAAAAACAATCACATTAGTCTTTCGTTGGTTAAATATTAAAACGCATCGCTCGGTTATTGTTTGGCACAAAAATTCGTCCGCACAAAAAAGATTGGCCCACAATGGCTCTGGAGCGGGGCGTTTCGCGATGCTCACTTTCAATCTTGTATCCGTCTGAGCGCTTGATTCTAAAAATTTACCGGGCAATTTTTAAAAGACACTCGAGAGCCACTGCAGCGTTTTCAAATTTGACTCTTAATATCAACTTCTTTTTGAATTATTTATTAAAGACGGGATGAAAAGGTGTCGATCTCGCTCGATCTTCGAGAGTCTCGTTGACAAAATTGGCCCGAATGGTCGATCGATTCAGGTACGTGAAGCGTTTGAGGAAAAATCAGGCATAGCTAAATTTATACCATAGTGAAAACATTGTGCATATCAATGGGAATAAAACTCTATACAAGTGCCGTAAAAAAGAAACTTATTGCGTTGCAATATTAGTGTGATAAGGAAATAATATTGTATGAATATATATACACATAAACGTATCGTCCAGACACATGTTAATATACAAGTCGTCATCGTTAGGCAACTAAACTTGTATTCTTGTGTTATAAAATAAAGTTCAACTTAAATGTAGAATATTCGCGAAAGGTGTACATACACTCAACTTTTAATAACGATCATCGCAGTAGTTGTTACTGTTTGGCATTCCATACCGAAGCAGGCAGACGTTTATCCTTATTTCTTTCTTTTTAAAAACATACATATTTATTTATTAGAACCTTGCTTTACATTTATGCTTCTTGAATTTTCTTACCGATTACATTTTTAAGCTAATTTTAATGTTTCGGTTCTGTTTACAATTGAATATTTGTAGTTTCATGAAGCTTGGAATAATTTACTAAATTCATTTACATCAAGTTTATGTTCTCCATGTTTAATAGCTGTGTATCATTTTTTTAGTTTGCTCACTTTTCGCTCATTCTCTACCAAGAACTATTTTTATTGGTTTAATTGTAAAATAATCAAACACCGATATATTTTCATATTGTTTTGTTTTTGAAAAGTGAGTAGAATTTTGGAGTACAAATATCTTCTGACATTTTTCCATCTACTTGAAATATTTCTCTTAGTGAAGATAATGTTTATCTATTTTCTTTAAATTTGTTTTAATATTTAACTTAATCGACTTTTTCCATTTCTTTATCGTTTGATTCTATGTATATATATTTTAAATTATCTCTCATTTAAATTTGTTTTATTGGATTATTAATTATAATTCTATTATTTTATTACGATATTAATTTGTCACAATCCTCATTACTGTGTACAATTACTGGCGCTTATTTAAATTTTCGTAATGTCTAGGAAAGTTGACCTAATATCAAAAAATACCGTAATGAATAATGAGATTTCATTGCGTATTGCATTAAAATAAATACCCAGGTAGAAATTTTGCTAGATTTTTGCTAGCAGTGGTTAGATACTTGCAAGTTTTACGCTAAGAATTCTATTCTAGATTAAATCGCAAGATGTTTGTTAATATTTTGCAAGTTTAACTTTTCTAGATGAAACTTAAATTTTTCTTGATAAATACTTGCAAGTTTAACTTGCAATTTTCTTATTCGATACACACAAGTAAAACTTTTAAAAAACTAGAAGTAGTTGCGTGCGCAACAACATCAGAAATTGTCAGCTGATTAATTATTAGTGAACTGTGTGTATTAGTGAACTGTAATGAATCAATGATAAGACAAATTTGTTAAGTGAGTACTGATATTTTATTAACTTGAAAATGAAAAAATGAATTTTGTAGTAAATATAATTATA
>JABFPN010001931.1:0-25307 GCA_022817305.1 Leptoteleia sp. ZL-2020 | reverse complement strand
CCAAATGAAATCTATTAAACGAGTCTGGTTGCGGTATCTATACTGATTTAGGTGTTCCGAATATTACCATACTGTTTATATAGTGCATATAAACATTTAGGTGTGCTCTTGAAACTTTTTTTTCCGTGCAGAAATGTACAAAGAAATAGCTCGACAATAAAATATGATTCGATCGCACCGGAGAATTTTGTCGCTCGCAAGATAATCTCACGGAAGAACACTCGAAGCCTTGTTAACGTGGCAACATTCAAAATTATATTTCGACTTGATACCGTTAATGCCGAATGACTTATCTGAGTGGACGCCTTAACGCGTAAACACTCGACAGTCGTTGGTCTTTGGCACTCGAGTTCGCCGGCCGCGGCTGATAAAACTATTTTATAAATACGAATAATAAAATCGCCCGGGGAGTTCCGCGCCGGGAACCCTTCGTGGCCTAATAAAGTGCTCGCTCGGCCCCGCTAAACTTGTCGCACTGATTAAAGCCCGGTATCGCGGGCGCGTCCAAGAGGCAATTATTAATATTACACGAATCCTCCGGAGTCGAAATTTTACAATGCCGCGGCGTCACTTTAAACACGTCCGTGATGTAAATTTAACACGGCCAAATTAATACTTAACGCGCGGGACTTTACTGTTGTTTCGTGACCGCGCATTATTAAAGGGCCCCCACGCGCGCGCGCGCGTCCACCCGGACACCTTCGTTCGCTTTTTCGTTTTATTAATTTCGTCGCCGCGCCTTCGACTTTCTGTCCCCGCAATTAAACAAACCGACCGATAATTCTTTATTCTCGCGGCTTTATTATCGCGGCTTTATTATCGCGTAAAAATCGGGTTTACGTCGCGCGAAAAAGCACGACATTTTGCGACCCAACTTCGCGTAATTTTAATCCCGTTACGATAACGGCGTAAAAAACGGAAAGACGAGGGGGGCGGGGAATTTTTTTTTTTTTTTTAGGAGGAGAAAAGTTGGCCGCGTTTTTATGGAAGATAAAAGGCTCATCAAAAATAAGTAATAACGTTAGCTCGCAACAAATGAAGTTATAACGGAATTTTTCGCAAAATTACACTAAGAGAAAATTATTAAAAGTTGCTGTAATATTTTATAATAACTCCCCGGGTGGATGTATGCGCGCCGTTTATTAGTAATTTTTTTTTTTATAATGCGATATAAAAAGTTTATAAAATACGTTAGGAAAAGTGTCATTATCGGGGAATGGAACTCGTTTAGTTCACAGTCACCGGTCACACCCTGTACCACTGCTCTATGTCGCCACTATGAAATATGTTGGCCTTTGTCAAACTGAAGTATCAGTGCGAGAGAGGTGTGGCCTAAATTTTTTCATTCACCGATATTTTTTATGTAAATAGGACATGTGTATTTAAGCCATGAGTCACATTTTCTTTTATCTAATATCTTTTCTTTTTTCTTTTTTTAATACTACAACATTTTACAAGGAATACGCATTGCTTCAAAAATATACATTCCACGGCACCGTATCACTCGTAATTCCGCTCGTCGATCCCTTTATAATGGATGAATCTTCGTTTCCGCGTTTGGCCCGATTTCCAGATCTTTTTGTTACTTATGCAAAAGGCGTATTGCAGTTTTGATACGAGTTAGTTCGATTTTCGCGCTCTGAATGGGGAGAATAAATATTCGAGTAACAACACTTTGAATCACTTTGCGAATGAAAACCTCGCTGTAATGAGCGCGCTCTCTTGTAAAGTTCGCATCGAAAAATAAAGTTTGAACGTACGAAAGGGGGTCGTAAAGCAAATAGCTACATGTGTCCAATTAGTAACCCGAAGCTATTCTCTCCTCACCAAACCTTTTCTTCTACCACCCCCCCCCCCCTCGTGCTTTGTTTATCGCGGATTTTGCCCGATTATTTTTGTATTAACATAAGCGAAATTGTTCGATCGCAACTTTTCTCGTGAATCCGGAGGGCGGCGGGGTCAGTTTCAAACTCCATTTAATTAGAATTAAATGTTGCTCGCGAGTATAGTGCAAATTATGGTAATTCCAAACCTTAATGGCGGAAGGATTTGAGGACGGCGATGCGAAATTGAAAATGTCCGTAAATAATTCAAATATCCCGCGCAAATAAAGTCAAGTGCAACGAATTAGTATTAATCTTGGGTTTAGTTTATGAATTTGCAATTAATCTTGTATTTCATTTAAGAATGGAAAATATTGTTGAATAACAATTAGTTGTACAATTTAAAGATTAAGAGGAAGTTGAATGTACGTGGATTCAACGTGAAATCCATGTCTCGATTTCGTCAAGTTTCACGAAGATATTTTTTTTTATATGAATTTACCAATTTATTTAGTAATTCTTGCGGGGTAAAAAGTTGAATATAAACACGTATCGGTACGACCAATTTCTCCATTAAAAGAATTCAAAAGGTCGCGGCATAATTGAAACCGAAGGCGATGCTTTTTAAATGATTTCAATTTCGCGGGTTAAACGAAACGTCGAGGTTTATTATTAAATTCATGTTAGATTAGTCCGGGGAGTAATCATTTCGTGCGGGATTAATGGTAATTATTAAATTTATCCGCGGCGATTATGCGAAATGATGTGGAACGTTGACGCACAGAGGGCAGTGCGGTCGGCCGAGCGTTTAGAAATCGAACGTTTGCGCTTTCCTATCGCAATTTGCTCATAATGATCGCGGACAGTAATATTCCTTGCGGTAATGAACCATTTACATGATTAATAGAGGGCGGTAGTGTATCGAGCGAGAGAAGGCAGAGGCTCGAGTGAACCGTGGCCACGATGCTGTTCTTGCTCGAGGTGTACCATTATCGTAATTGCCGCCTATAACGGCCCATGATTGGCGCACTTCAACCTCTCCTCTCCCTTCGAGTGCTCTTTTTCGGAAGTTTCAAACCAGCTTTTACACCTTGTCTCCTTTCCAGCTTCCCGCAATCCAATCACTTTTTTTCTTTTTTTTTTTTTCTTTTTCTTTTCTTTTTTTTTCCACCGCATTCATTCATTCATGTACACGTTATTACCGGCAAAAATTCGATTCAGCTTTTTGCGCGTTATTCAATTCGGATATAAATTGTTTGATTATTGGCCACGTCGTGGGAATTTTTATTTAAATTCGACGAAATCCTCACGACATCGCGCGAAAAAGTGACGGTTGTGGCCGCGGTTGGGGGAGGGTGGGGGGGGGGGGTTGGTAACCGACGGGATAGAATTTCGCCGCGCCCACTTTATCGGGATTGGTGGACCGGTCCATTTAGGACGCCACGATTGTAGTCGATTTTTTGAAGTACAAAGAGAAGTTGCGGACAAAATCAAGCTTGCTTTTGTACATTACCAACGGCTCACAATTATTTGTCCGCGTTACATAAAAAATTAAATATATATACATATATATATATATATATATATATATATATGTATAAGTTAACAAAGGAAAGAAAATGATTCCACGAAAATTAATAGGAACAAAACCACGCCCTCGAGCTTGCCGTTGGTCCATTTCCCTTCCTCGAATTTAGCCGCGAAATTCAAAATAAAGACGAGAGGGGTTTTTTGGTTTAAAATTAAAACAACTCTTTCGTTGCGCGTTAATTAAATAGTAGACCGCGAGACGACTGCCCGGCGCAATTTATCTCGTGGCGAGAAAAAAAGAATCGAGGGTTTGTTTCTTGGCAATAAAAATGACGATAATTTGTACGCGCTACACGGCCGAGCGACTCGCAGGGGAGTTATGGGGGGTGGGGGAGTGCGCGCCGGCAGAAAAAGACGCGCGTTCTAGCGTATGCATGCGATCGACGGAAATAAAGCAGCGACGCCCGCATAAGCGTATAAACGTCGCGGTCTGATTTGCGGCTGTCCCCGGCGCGATAACAGAACCTTCTTCGCCGTTCGTCGTATTTCGTCGTCGTATTTCGTCGTCGTATTGCTATTCCGTGGGGCGAAGCGAAAGCGCGCGGCACGCTCCAGTGAGTCGCGCGCGCCGTAGAAGCGGTCCCCGCTGATGAGACATACTTTTGATTTGTTTTCGTAAACATCCCTCGCCGCGGGATTAAGCGCGACGCCGCCTCTCGAGGTATCGCGTCGATAAAAAATTGTTGCCGCTTTCCACGTATAAATTATATCGCGACGTGAATAATACGCTCGGAAATCAAGCATTTTTTCGGACGCGATAAATTGCCCGGAATTATTTATAATCGAGCTAATAGAGCGCTGGCTAAGTTTTACGACGACTAGTGTTGGATTATTTTTGACTGAATAAGTTATTAGTTTCGTATTGTTAGTTATGATATTCTTAGTTAACTATTTTTTTAATTAAAAATTGGTATTTGTTCCACTATGTATCACCTTGAAGTATATTTTTTTGTTTTCATTCAAGTATATTTAGTTAAGAAGTCAATGTGACATTGAAGGCAAAGGAGGAGGAAAGGAAGGTCGAAAGTGTACACATTCGTGTTAGATGCACAAACAATACTCGTACTTAAATTAAGAGAAACTGCTAATATAATGTCTAATAATAGCAAAGACTTGCTTGTGCTCTTAGTATAAATTCACACGTATCCCCGGAGTTGTTATAATACCCAGTGCCCAACCATTAATACATTTCTCTCACCGTAAAGATATATATATATTTTTTTTTTATTTTTTTCTTGAAACTCTCTAAAAGGGCTCGAGCATTGGACGTTCTAACCCAGAAACTTTTCGCCGACGTTGACAAAACGGCGAGCGGGCGTTAATCTTGGTTGGTAGGTGCACGTGACTGTCGGGCGCGAGATTCGGAAAGACGCTTTGCTTGGCGAATATGATTTGAGTGTAACATAACGAGTCGCGGGGCGTGTTGGCACAAGCGGGAACATTGCGCATTAGGGCCAGCCAGGCCAAGCCGAAGAAACGAAGTGCAGAGTCACCCAAGCCGTATTGATTGTATAACACGAGTACCGTGTGCCGGCCGTGCTATGCTGCCGTGTAACGCCGGATCATGGGCTTGTACTACCGTACCATTGCTGACAAAGCATCTACCTGTTTCCATTTAAATCGTGCGCTCGACGTTGTAGGGCGTTGCCTCGCATTTCCACGAGAGAGAGAGAGAGCAAACGGCTACGACTGTGTAGCGGTACATGCCAACAAAACGAGTGTGCCCCAACGATTCGAATTATTAGCGACGAATATTATATTTCGATTTGCCGACAAATTAGGGGAGGAAGGGTTACCTCTTTACTTCGTACACTTTTTTTCGTGCTTCCACGTTTTTTTTCTTTCGGCTCTTTGTACATTTTTCCTTTTTTTTTTTCTTTTTTTTTCTTTTTCATTCTCCTCTTTTCCTAGTTTGGATGCTATATTTTCCTTTTGTTTCGCTCGAACTACTCTTTTAGTTATGTCCGTTTGTTTGAAAGCTGGGAAAACGTTCGGATATGGTAAATTTCATCGGGTCTTATTGGACCTGTGCGTATCAGGTTTTTGATTTTCTACTTGATGCAGTTAAATGGGTCTGGTGAAAATGTACTTTCACTGAAATTTATCAAATCTTAATTTTCTTCAGATTTGATCAGGATTTTGTCCTAATTGAATATTGTTTTCATCTTTCCATACTTTATGTTTAATCGGATTATATCTGATTAGGGTATATTTTTGTCTAGGTTTGACTTTTCTGTCGATTCGAATGAATCTGAGATGATTAGATCTGATTTTATCATTTCGTATCTGATCGAGACTGTATCTGTTTGGATATACGGACTTTTTACCAAAAATAATTAAATTTGGTATCATTTTAATTGATTTATTTGTAATCTGATATATAGTGTAGAAAAGATTGAAGTTTTGTCAGAAGCATTGTTTGCTCTTAATGATTATGTTCATTTCGTTTTATATAAATAAAATGCGTTTAAATAAGTTTTATTATTGATTTGTTGGGGAATGATGAAAGTGAAGAGTTACTGTGAGAAAAAGTTGCCGGCAACTTTTGTCATGTAAATCAGTACAATTGTTAAAGTTTGAACTGTAATAGAATATTTGTTTTATGCGAAAAGGTAGCTTTTAATCAACTGTTATATTTATCAAACGACAGATTTTGTCTGTAAAGTTTTACAATTTATGAAGGAAATGTTTTAATAATGTACTTTTGATGATTCAAGTGTAACAACTTTTGATGCGAATCCCGAGGTTGAGAATAGGATGGGTTCCGTTGGAGATTGTATAAATTGTATTTAGGTATGCGTTCGTTTTTGAATTATTACATTGGGTTTAATGAAATTAAATGTGTAAATAAGAATTTAAATGACAAAGAAGTTAATAGAAAAATAGTAGAAATGTTTTCAAATAGGTAATTTGAAGCATGAATATACACTCAGAAAAAAATATACTTACTTTAAGAAAACTGTACAGAGAAAATTTTCCATTTAAAACTAATAGAAAATCAATTAAAAATAAGAATATTCAGTTAGTATACAATAAATTTGAGTTTTTATATTAAAAGGAAATTAATTTTATGATAAATCTTATCTCAGATAATACTAATGAGATTTCTGTTTATTATAAGAATATGTCTATTTGTAAATATATAAGCCTAGTTCAGCTGTCATCGTTGCAGTTGTGTTTCGGTCAGTGTTCTATCCGTGTCAAAGTTTTAACGTTCGGTCAGTGTTGTTTAATTAATTATATTGTGTTTGCAATTTTCAAGATAAATTAGTGCTTCTAACGATTTAAAATATACATATTTTCATATGTAGTGTGAGTATGTACATATCTGTTACTCTTAAATAGACAGTTTTCTGAGTGTATGTAAAATTTCCTGTTATATATATGCACTGAAAAAAATAATGTAGAATGAATTACTACATTTTCTAGTAAAATGCTTGACAGTATGAAGAAATTCCTTGTATTAATTTAATCTTGTGTACAATACGTATTGGAATAACAACTCTAAAGTTTCATAATATTTACACATTTGTTCAGTAAAAACGAAAACAAATTCAAATCGAGTCTCAAAATCTTACATAATGTAATAAAATGGTTTCAACTTTTTAGTACGAAATTATATATTATTTTTTTCAATGTCTGTAAAGATATGACCTGTAACAATAAGTATTATTAAAGTTATTTTGTCTCTTCTACTTCAATACTTTTTTCATATTTTTTTTATCATTTTACAACAGTAATACATTGACGCATATTTTGCAATAATTTTGTTAATAACTTTTTCAATCCCTGCATTTTGCGTTTTATAAACTCACTTTTTGTTTCTACGTTAACGAAATTTCATAGCTGTTAATTTCAAACACAACGTAAATTCGTAATAAGAATTAAGGGACACCAATAAAATGACATAAAATCTTGTCTCTCGAAAACCGAAATGCTTCTGCTCGTGAAAACAAGCTGAAATAAAAAGTCAAGTTCAGCATAAAAACATTGTAAACTGTATGAAACTTTATTATAACGCAAGAGTACGTGCTGGAAAACAGAAAAACTCGCATCATATTCTTACCATACGATATAAAAAAAAATGCTTTGTGCTTGTCACACTGAAACGTACTTTACGACTAAAATACGTCTTCGCATTCGTTGAACTTACACGTATAAATATTTATTTATTTTCGTGCAAATTTTCTAGTATTTGTCATTATAAATTCATACTTTAGAGAAGTATTATCAACCAATGTTATCAATGTTACAAATCACGAAATTTTAATTGAATATTATAGTATTATAAATTATTACATATATATAATTATTATGTTTTATAAAAGTATCGTTGACTTGTTTGTTTAATGACTGTTGATAAAGGAGGTAAATTTTTTTTTTGAAATGTTAGAATAATCTATTAGACTTTTTTTCCTGTGCTCCTGAATATGAGTTTTTCTAAAGTATTCGAAGTTTTTCCGATCCTTTTTCACAGTATATTAAAATACCTTTCATCATTGAATCTTAACGTGACAGAAATTTAATTTCAAAGCATTCCCCAAGCAATTACTTGCTTAGGATTACGTTATTTTTTTTAAAGGTTAAACATTTTCAGTCGAGTTTTTAATAATATTAAACTAAAATTTTCATTTCGTAGAATCATGTCAAAGATCTAAATTAGTCACCATTATTATTGCTGATATTTTCTTACACATTTCTTGAAATTACTCGAATTAACTTTTTATTTAAACTTCAAAGCATTTTTGTAGCAACGATTTTCTACTTACAACATCCCACTTGCAAAATCTTATTTCATGTATCGATACTCGCATATTTTTATCGTTCGTATCGCGACTCAGTCATCCATAGAAGTCGTCAAAGAATTTTTCCAAACAGTTCATAAGATAGTTTTCAAAAGTATTCATGTACAAAAAAAAATGTGTCCCTTTTTTTTTTCTTTTTTTTATTCAAAAGCTTATCGCTCTATTCGAAAAGTCTTTTCGAATTTCCAGAAATATTTTCCGTCGAAGTCATACTTGTGACCTCTTTTTTTCTTTTTCAATTATCATTTCACGTAGATCATTTATTCATTTATAAATTGCGAATACGCTGACCACACTCGGAAAGCAAAGGAAGGGGAAACAAAAAGAAACTACAAATGACGTTAGCCGAACCGAGAAGAGTGGACCGGGCGGTGTATAATGGCATAATTTAATCGCATCAATCAAAGCGACAGACGAAGGGTGGGGGGGGGGGGCGAAAAAATGACGCGCGACGGGGCTTTTAGCCGCGCGGCGACTCGTCGATTGTATTGGCCGTCGCGGTCGCGCTCACAAAGAGATCGTTTGAGAAAACTGCGGAAGAGCCAAAGGGCCCTAAACGCGATTACATGCAAACCTAATTAAGCGGCCGCTGCGGCGGCACCAGGCGTCGCCCGGAGTCTCTCCTCGCTGGAAACGGGCGACTGTTCCACTAACCGTTCACGGAAAACGCATCAGCGTAATTTTATTCACAAGTTGCGCCGCGCGCGCGCGCACTCGTTACCCCGCTAATAAAACGAAAGCAAGCTTTATTTTATGCACGTGCTTTTCACTAATTAATGCCTTTCGCGTCACGGAAGATTAAACGCGACAACTAAACGCGAGTCCAGAAAAGCGCGCAGTTCCTTCCTCCTATCTCCCCCTCTCTCTCTCGCACCCACACCTCCCACGCAACGCGATTCCTCTCGGTTTAACGATATTTTCGTTGCGACGATCCTTCATTTAAATTCCTTCAAAATACCGCGCGAGAATTCACTCCAATTCGCGATGTTGCCGCGTTTCACTCGAACGAACAAATCGTGGGCTTTTTTTTCTTCTTGTTCTTTTTTGAAGTAGAACTCTTTACGGTGAGGTGAACTCACTAGTGGCCAACTTTAGGTGTAACGAAACGGCAATTTCAGAGCGATACTAAAACGTGTACATAGTAATCTATGAGAAAAAAAAAACAGTTATATGTGTATATGTGTATACATAGATTATTATTTATTTGATTCTATAAAGACTTTTGTTCGTATTTAGGTATAATGTCCTTGTTGAAGCCCGAAGAAGCCCCACGTACGTTGTTCCACGGAGTAAATACAATTTTCTTTTTGTCGGGAGAAATGTTGTTTGGAGAATTGATAATAATATTTTTCAAATTCGAATGAGTGAGTAGATATCATTAATAATAATAATTATATAATTTTTGAAATTGTGTATCAATGCATTGATATATTGGATGAAATTAAAATCACTAAATATTTATTTTCGTTCATTGATTGTAAAATTAAATACGATACCGTTCGAACTTTACATAAAGGATAATCGAGTACAATATGAACAATAGGCAGGCAGTTCTTTCACGTCCTCAAATGGTAAATGATCTACATCATTTATTTAAAAAAAGGCCAACCACAATTTTATTCTTATAGAGACTAAAGCCTAGTGCCGCGGTCCATTATGAGAGCAACCCAAATGCTCGACTTAATAGCGCAATTTGTTAGATCTATTTAACTACAATATTGTGAAATAAAAGATGGATTTTACACGGGGAGGCAGCCATTTTTCATACTCGATCTTTTTTCCGAAATAGTCAAACATATTGTAACACTCTCGATTGTTCAAAGTTTGATTTATAAACTGAAGGTTGAGGGGGGCGCGCGCAAACGTTCCGAAATATGGAACTGTTCAACGTGTTTTTCGTCTGGGAAACAAATTCGGCCGTCAACCCCGGGATTCCCCCCCTCCGAAATTCCGGCATCATTATCTCAAACACAAAGCCATTTAATCTGTCTCACTTGCGCCCCCCAAATCATCGGCAACGTCATTAAACATACCTGAACTCTTGATGTTTTCCATTTAATCGCATTACGGCACCACTTTTTCATAGTGCGGCATTGTTGGCAAGACCATTTTCCGAGTCGTTTCGAGTGCCAGATGGTCATTAACGACGTAGCTGGAAAAGTGCGTTTTGTTTGCGCGGGCGTCATTTGTTATCTCGGCTTTCGGGCCTCTCGAGCCGACAATGACGAGCAATAAAGCACTATTTGGTTTAGAGCGCGCGTAACGAGCCGGAAAGTTACGTTTTGACCCGAACCGACTTGGATTTCGCTCGCCTTTGTCCAGCCCAACCCTTCGTGGACCGAACGAATTTATAGGAAATATTATTTCAACCGGCGGATACTTTTTTTTTTTTCAAATGAGAAGACTGACTGTTCGAACAAATTAGGTGGCTTGGATTGGGGATAGCTCCAACAGATGCTACATATCCAGAGAGAGAATTCAATTTATAATTTATTAAGAGTTACGAGAAGATAAATGAATTTAAATATTTTTTTTTGAAAGATAATTTTCGTTTCAGTTCATCTATTCAGATTATCGTATTATGTAAATTAATATTTATCATTTTATTAAATTTCCAAACTAGTATTTTTGTGAACTTACACTGTAAAAAATGTCTACTTATTTCAACGGGATTACTTTAATGATAAGTAGATTTTCCATTTAATATTTTGGTAAGAATAATTCTGATTATCGTTAGAATAAAATTCTTATGCTTAAAGGACATTATGTTGATGTTATAAATTGTTTTAAATTAAGCATAATTACATTAAAAGATTCTCTTTTTATCATAAGTATATTATTTTTTTTTTCAGAGTAATTAAATGTGTACTTGATTTTATTTTTAATTTAATGTCACATCTAATTAAAATTATACTCTAAAGTAAAGTCGACTCGCTCCTATTTAATTTCAACGTTAAGGAACTTCAAGTCGTAATTGTAAATGTATAAAAGAATCGCATAACAAAGGAAGCAGCGGAATAATATATCGCACTTGCGTTGAAATCAATCACGGATCATTATAATTTGATCAAACGATTACAAAGATGATTGATAATTGAAGGTATTAGAAATATTACAATTAATAATCATAATTAATGACGCTCTTCCGGTATCGCGATAAAAATCAGCATGTTTTAACTTCATTACAATGTACCTTTGGAATAAAAAAAAAAAAAAAAACGAATGAAGAAGAACAATTATCGCTAATTGTAAATAATTAATGGCGACGTTAATGGGTATTTATAATTCGGTCATTAACACGGATCCCAATCAGCTAAATGCGATCAAATAAAATGATTAACAATTACGCTTCGGGGATTCCCGTTCGGTGCTGGTCAATTCGGCTTCTTTCAGCGCTCCTTCCCCGGCAGAGGAGCTTAGGATTTACTAGCTGGCGGGGGGGCAAAAACGCAGCAAGAAATCCATTAACCATTGTTTCGGAAAGTCCGCAACGCGGCCCAAACAAAGCTCGCTGCGCGGCAAGAAGATAGAATGAGTTCCCGCAAAAAGCTTCCTCCCGGTTCAGTAAACTCCTTCGTCGATGTTACGCTAACCGAAAGAACGACTTAGCGAGGGAATAAAAACGGCGGGGCGGCGTTGGGGAGCGAGGGGGGGGGGGCAGGTCGAATGCTTTACTTGTAATTGCGAGACGTTTATCAAGACCTCGGCTGAATGCGATTGTTGTGATTAATAAATATCAGGGGGTGGGGGGGATCGCAATGTTTAAATCATTATCAATCGTTGAAAAGAAGTGATCGATGGAATCATTGGAAAAAACTGTTAATAGCGATGTAATCAGCGAACAGTTGGAGCGAAATGACGAGAAAAATGATGGTGGCAAAATAAATTGCGAGTTTCGCGCGGTCGTACTTTCCTTCTCTTTTGTTTTTTTTTTTAAAGCAATCGTTTATCGTACTATCGGTTATTTTATTTGCAATTAATTTTTATTTATAGAACGATCATTAGTTTAATTAATTTACATTTTACGATTCGAATAGTTAAGGCAATATGCTTCGTGGGTAACCCGAATAATCGTGATCGTAATCTGTTAATATTTATGTTTTCAGAGCACAATTGTGCTTACACAATTCTTTGTCGACTTTTATAATGTTTAATTTCAAATAGTTGAACGGTTGGTAATTACACAAACCTTACTTAATACGGTTTATTTCACCATTTTATAACTAAACTTTAATACTAATCGTAACGTTATGATCCCGCAGCGAACAATTGATTTTAATTTACGATTTTAATATTTCAATCAACGGGGTTTTTATGATGAAAAATGATTGCAATTGTAATGATGATGATGATTGATCGAAAAATGGAATCCAACCAGACAAAGTCCGTAACGGTATTGCGTCATAAAATTAACTATTACGGTATCATAAAAGTCACTTATCTTTATTACCCTATTCCTTCTTTATCTCTCGTACTCTCCCTTAGCCGAAAAGTCGAGCTTTTTAAAATTGTTCGCGGGCCGAAAATCAAATCAAGCGGCATCCATTAAATGCGCAAGCGAGCAAAGAAGCCAGGGGGGCGGGGGAGGGGTTGGCAGCACAATGTCATAACCATCAGGCGGGGGGCCTTTATGGTCGGAGAAGATCCCTTTTTCCGAGGACTTTTTAAAGGAGACGCGCTCGTTGAGATTGAGACAACGTTCGACTGCCGGTCCAAACCGGGAAAGGGTTGGTTTATGCAGCCGGGACGACGATCCGACGCGTATTCGTCTTGAAACCTTAAACTTCGTTACGTCGCGAGAGAGGAAACACGCTGGCACTAACGAGACAGGAAAGCAGACATCCTTCTTCTGCTCCGCTTTCCTACGGAAACGACGGAAAAAGTCGGGAGGGATTTCTGTAAAAGGTCACCTGCGAAAGATCGCCCAGGAATGCTGATTAGATATGAATTTAAGTCGATGGGAAGCAGTTGAACAAATCTATTTAATTAACAATCAAAATCGTACAGAATTGATCGTATAAAAAGTATTCATGTGTGTATGTATATAGTTTTTTTTTATTGATTATAATTTGAAATTTAATGGGCTCAAAGATCTGAATATATTACAATCGTGGCATTTATGATTTTGAAATGTTGACAGTCATCGTAACTATTGTCACTGAATGATAATAAATATCGACTGTGACGAATCATCCTCTATTATGACGTCCATTAAAAGCTCGTCGTTAATAAATAAAAAGTCAAAATAATCGGGGGGGGGGGGAATAAATTGAATAGCATCCGATCGTTATCGTTAGAAACTATTAGGATTAACCGTCAAGATTTACGACGTTCTATTTATACGATTAAGATTAGACGACGTTTTCGCGGCGCGATAGGCCGGCAACGACGTTACAATTAAATGTAAATAATGATTTTCATAATTTAAGCGAACGCTCGATATTCCTCGTAATTCAACTTTTAATTATTATTGTCGTATCCGCCGATAAATCGTGATCGCACGATAAAAATTAATTACGATCATTAGCCGTGGATGAATTATAATTTTAATTGAAACGCCGATACGACCGATCGTTAACAAGCGGCCTGGAATCCTAATCATTATTTAATAACAACAATGAGGCTTATCGTTGGAAAAAAAGCGCGTTCGATCTTGAAAGTCGCGTGAGAAGAGCCTGGGTGTGCTCATCCTGTTGGTGCCGACCTCCCCCGCGGGGCGCGCGATAAATCATAACCGAACGCGATACTCTAATTATCCGGCAACGTGATTTCGTGTCTTGCCTCCCCCCCCCCCTTCCCTTCCATTTTCGACCCACTTAGTTTTCGTGATACCTTTAATTGAACCTTTGATTCGACCTTTGATCGTCGTAATTACCCCGGGGTATTTTTACGCGGTTTCGTCATGCGATCCAAGGATCCCGAATGAGAAATGGCCGGGGACCCGATTCGGCGTAAACTCGGCCGCGCGATAATAACGCGGATATTACACCGGCCGCGGGGAAACAAAAAAAAACAACAAGCGACGCGGTTCGGCGCTCGGCGCGATATCAGCCGAGTGCTGGAAAGGATCGTTAATGATGACGCGTTCAAATACCTCGCTTCACTGGAGAAGACATCACAAGCGGGATGAATGGCTTGTTGCGTTCGCAATGAACGAGTCATGATTTATCGACCTTCACGCTACAAACTAGCCGTAAAATGAAATGATCGAATTTGTAACCAAATTTTCGACGTTTCGGCTCGACTTTGATGTAGGGGCGCCTGATTATCGCACCTGATCAACATTAAATCGTAATCCTAATTAGATTGCCATTTAATTCGGGTTTTAATATCACTTTCAAATGAATTTATAACAAGTGTAAAGATAGGTTTATCAATGTAAATTCAATTATGCTAAGAGAAATTTATTAGTGGTTGGTACTATATTTGAGAATAACTCGAGGATACGCGTGGTACTTGGAGTATTCCTTATGATATGATTTTTGTACAACGATTGAAGTCTTTGGAAGTTACGTCGTAGAGTAAAGGCAAAGGGTGGAACTAGATTAATGTGAGCTAATGAGTTCACTTCCTTGGTAAGTGAATTCTTTTTTTTTTAAAATACACATTATAAGGAATGCTATAAATATAATTGTTAAATAGATACACTGAGAGAAATTTGCTTAGTGTGGCCAACTAAAAACTTTAAGTTATTGTTTAATAAGTTGGGCTAAATAAATTTATAGTTGGATAAATAAAAAACTATAGTTGCGAAAACTTATTCAATTGCAACTTACTGTTTTCGTTGTTTTTTTTCTTCATTTTGACAAATCATGTAATTTAATTAGAATAACTAATATCTGTATTACTCGTATTCAAAATAAATTACTTCATTGATATATAAACAAAACACAATCATCACGTTCAAGGCTGTCGATAAAAATGTGCTTAACTTACGTAATGTAAACAAAGCAGTCAGTGTTATTTTTCCGTGACAAGTACACTTGCGGGCTTCTGCTTAATTTACGAGTAAGTATAAATCATTTTTGTTCACGGATCTAATTAATGCAAATATTTAATTAATTGAATTCAACTAAATCATTTTTGTTGGCTGTACTAAATTTTTCTCTGAGTGTAGATTACGTATAAAAATAATTCTGATCGTAATTGAAAGATATCATTTGTCACGACAAAAACTCAAATTACTTAACATTAATATTTGACAAATTATCAATTTGACATTAATTCAAAATGATATGTCCCAGCAATAAAGAATCGTGAACATTTTTTCTGCGACTATCATCAAATCGTGATAAATCATGCAACGTTGCAATCAAACGAAACCCACTACGAGGGGGGGGGGATTATTTTTTGATGATCACGGCCGATGATTAATTCACGATCGCGCGCGCGCAATTGGCCCGATTATGAATCCTCGATGTGTATTTACAATATCGATGACGTCATTGTGACAATTACGTCCGGCCGTGTCGCGACTTCTGTCGGGTTGTTTTGTCGCAGCTTCGTGTTTGCCTGCCCTTTTCCAACGGAACAAAGCGGTTTAGAGTCGAAACAGCGAGCCGGGGCGGCAATAAAGCGCCGCCGTTTAAACGCGAAAATTTCACAGTTGATTCCGCGTAACAATAGCAAAGCCGATTGGCTCTTGCGTGCGCGAAAAACGCTATCTGTCTCACAATGCCCGTCGAGGCGCGTCAAATAAATACGGGGAAATTCGCGATTGCGCGAGATTAAAATATGAATCGAGCGCGAGGATGATATTGCCCGTTCTTCCGTCCATTGTCGAAGCGCTTTACGGGGTGTATCGCATCTGCCACGTGGACCCCCGGACCCCGGCCATTGTAACGGGGAGCACGGGGGGATCTCGCGCCCAAAGCCCATTGTACCTTTGTCCTTTGCGATTATTTCCGTCGCAACGAAACAGTCATTCATACGGACTGCGATCGTGCAACGAATTAGATTAATTTATGTTGATCATCATACTTTACCGCGAGCCGAGCATAACCCAATCACGATCGAGCGCAATTGTATGAAAATAAATTACGATTTCACAGCGGCCGTAAGAGTTATAAACTGCTCCGTTTCTCATTATATTATAATTCCATGGCCATTGCTGCCCGTTGCCCCGACGAAATTAATGAATAATTGTTTCATTTACGCACTGCTATCTCGAACACAATATAAGTCACTATCGCACCCCTTAATTGTGAACACGATATTCATCGTGATTGCTTTTCAAAATGGAATTCTAATCTTTATGATTTGCGTGTGGCAGTAACGCCGAAATATATCATTGTGAAAACTTTGTGCCATCAGTAATCGTAATAACGTGTGCATCCGATGGATTGATAAACCCTAAATCGTATTCTTCACGATGTCGAGATAAATTATTTCGATTGTGACTCGAATATCAATTCATTCCTAATTTTAATTTTTGTTACGTAATGGATACTTATCTGTTTTCATTTGTAAATAGTTATCAATTTTTGGAGTATTATTTACGTTTCGGAGAAGAGCAAACGTTTGATTACAAATCAATGATGGGAAATAATTTGCCGGATTGATAATTGCGTTAAAACCGCTGAAAGGTCCACGGATCGTAATAAACATTTTAATCATTCCCGTGCAATTCAGAACGAAACGCCTCCGGAAAGGTTTCGGTCAAGAGCAATAACGGATCACGCATTGCCATTTCTCCTTTTCATAGATACGATAACAAAATAATCTCTCGCTCGTCGCATTGATGGAATACCGCGCCGAAATTAAATGGAATCAGAAGCCCCGGGATTAATCTCGTAATTAGAAGCGACGCGCTCGCTTTAAACCGATTCCAATGTGCACGTGACTTTTGGCACAAGGTCCGAGAATCCTAAGCCCCTCGTACTGTCCCTTCATGAAAATCTCAACGCAAGTCTCCGAAGTGGGCCCGTGGCGACGAAGGGTTGACACGCTCGTGGTGATTATATCTATTATAGGTCTCCGGAGGATCGATCCCTTCGCCCCTCGATGAGCTTGCCCTTCTATTTTTGCCTTCGTTATTTCCTCCTAGCTTCGTTTATTTTGCACGAGCTCGGTTGTCGGTTCAATTGTAAATTGCTCGTATGATTCATCCACGATTTACACCTACTGTAATATACGAGAAGTTTAAAAATAATATTCTTATGAATAAAACAATGACTCGACGTTGGCCAAAGTTTTTAGATTTATTACCGTCGTAATCGTAAAAGCATCGTGATCGTGGTAGTTTAATTTGTGTTTTTTGAGCGAATAAAGTTTATCTTTAGAATCGTACTACTATTTGGGATCTTAGATCGTACGCTTTCACGAGTCAGATCGTAATTGTTCATGAACCAGTCGCAGTTTGATTTTTAATCCAATTAACCGTTTGCAGTTGGGGGGAGGGGGTACTACGGCCGAGGGGTCAGAAAATTCGACGAAACACGGTTTAGCCCGGACAATTACAGCGAAATTAGTTGTAACGACATTCGTCTCGGCGATGGTAACGCATTCTTTCGAATTAATCAAGTTGGCGCTAAACGGTCGGCTCATTATGCCGCGCTCAAAAATGGGCTCGCCGGAGATACTCGCGCGATAAGAAAAGCATCCCACTTCCTCGGTTTTTTGCCCCGGGCGTCTTTTCTTCGTCCCGTCTCTCGCCTCCTTTTTCTTGCAGCCAGCTCCCCCCCCCGCCTCTCCAACCCCCCGAACCCAACCCGGCCGCCGGTGCACCGCCGCTCCTTATTTTTTTATTTTTTTATTTTTTTTTCGTTCGGCGCGCATGGAGCCTTGCTCGCGCGCACGTCCGCTGATCTTTCGATACGACATTTATCGAACAATCTTTGTATTCGCCGGCGATTACGGAAACTGCGTGGAGCCCCGGGAACGGGACATTTACATTCGGAATGAAGCGGACGTGCGAGCGGCAAGACTGAGGATTTTATTTTCATTGGCATTCAGTGCCTGCGTTTCAATTTTACGGACTCGCGAATTATAAGTCGTGAAATCGCGCTAAATTACAGAAGCGCCGCCGCCTGAATGTTCAATTCGACGGCCCTACTTTGTATTTATGCATTAAGGGGCGGGGAGGGAGACAGTTTTTCGGTGGCGAGGTCGGGGAGCGGAGGTTATAAAAATGACATTTATACGACAAATCGCGCTCTGAATACGATTACCCGGGGGGGAGCGCGCGCGCCTCAAACTCGATCTGCCAATGCCGCGGTTCGCTTCTGATGAATTTGCGGTGATTTTACCGCGCGATCGTGATTCGAATACAATTATCGTCGTAATTATTATAAATGATCGTGACGTGATTATTAAAAATCGATGGGGAAGTGAGCGTCAAATATTTATTTTGATCGTCGTTGCATGGCCACTCTGTAATCTTGAAATTACTATGCAACACAAAAGATGACATTTATCATTTTAACAGATTAAAGTTTTCGAAAAGGAATATTTATTAGTGTATATGGTAAGGATTTGAATGTATAAATTGAAAGAAACTTTGGATTTGAAACTTTGAAACTAATGAATTGTATATTACAATTATAATTTTGCATTAATGATCTCTGAATTGAATATAATTAAATATTTGTCACTGATTAAAAGGTGTTTGATATTTTTAATTAAGAAGCATTCTTTTAAATGTTTAGATTTCGTTCACAAAATGATATTCATAATTATTTAACGACTAATAATCTTTATGCGCTCGTAAAACTCAAGGGTTTGAAACATAATATAATCAGCGTGATTTACACGCACACATACAAAAGCAAATGATGCTCTTACAGTCATTGGTAACATTGTGTTAGGTCAGAATTTTTGCTGACATCGAATCTGAATATTCATTTACAATAGTACACCAAGAAACATTTATTTGTAGTTGCTATTATATTTTATAATATCTCGGAGTTACTATGTAAGCATTTATAATATTGCTTATAATATGGTTTGATATTTTAACCAAATATTAGAAAAAAAAATATCATCAAGGAATGAATGAACTAATGGGTTCTATTCCTCGTTAATGATATTCATTTTAAATATTTATTTCAATTGTTTTTTATACATTTGTCTCTACCATATATTATAAGAAATATTACAAACACACACACACTATCCAAGTTACGATAAAACATTATATGAAATATTAATAAATTTCTCTCCGGTGTATATTTAAGGCTGCAGCGAAACGTCTGACATTCAACGCTTAGATCATCAACGCGCAAAGTAATATGACATTTATGCAACAAAAATCATTCACCGTGCTGTCAGAATTAATTTAGTTTTAGCCATAAGTTGGCGGCGAATTTATTACAGTTTCATTGTCTATGACGTTTCTTTTTTCCTTCCTCCTCCTCTTCTTCTTTCGCAGTTTCGTCGACGGGGGGAAAAGGTTCCGTCGGTAAATAATGTTTGTTTTATAGGCGACGGAATAAGGAAGCGTCTTATTAGACGCAGCCGCCTCGGTTTCCTCAAGCCCACGAGTTGACCTCCGCAGAAGCGTGAGCGTGTCTTCGTAACGTCACGTTTTACAATCGTTTCTCCTGTACATCCGAGGCGATAATCAATCAAACGGTCTTTAAGAAGAGCACTCTTTCAAATTGCCGGCAAGTTCGCGAACCAACAAAGTGATAGTCGTGGATTTATTTTCCAAGCTCGGAAATGTTAAATTACCTACGGGGGAATAAAATTCTTGTACGATCTTCATTGTAAAACACAAAGACGTTTTCGAGTTTGATGTCTTTGCTGGAATGGAATAGTTAAAGGGGGATTGGCGGGTAAGTGCGAGGGGGGGAGGGAAAAATTTATTGTACTGTTTGATAGTTTCAAGTGTCTTCATTTGGGTGGTCAGTTTGACATTCGAACGGAGTTGTGCATGAATATTTATCAATTTACATTTTTTTTTCTTTTAATTTCCTGCTATCTTGCGATCACGAGAATGATTTCCGAAAATTCGTCCCGCTTTTTACATAATTTATTCCGACGCCCGTGGTATTCTAGCTTTCAATAACGCCTCTTTATAATCAAATAATTGCCCGGCACAAAAGGAACATTATTCTCGAGTACTTTCTGAAATTTCAAGGGACACAATTCCAAACAATTACGATCGCCAATTAAGCAATGCGGAAAAATTAACAGTCTCGAATAATGACTCGCGACGTGTATAATTCACGACTATTAGTAATCGTAAATGTTCATAAATAATCCGCGTAATAATTGATGATCGTGATCGAGATTCCAACGCAAGCGGCCGAAAACGAGTAAAACGAAGGCCCTGACGCAGTTCGTCGTTCTTTGCCATAATTCACGTCCGTAATTCCCACACGATCGTAAATAATAATTATTTATGCAAAACGAGCGACAACAATAATCCATAACTGTTGAGCCGCGAACAATTGTTTACGATCGTTTTGCGCACGAGACGAAATCGACGTGAAAAAAGACAAAAAAGTAAAGAAAAAAGGGAGAGAAGAAGCAGGAGGAGGAGGAGGAGGAGAAGGAGAAGGAGAAGAAAAAGGGAAGGAAAGGGAGGAACAAAAAAGACTTTGTCGAATTCGTGAGAGCGTTATTGTCGGGCGCAAAATAAAACACGGGTGCTTACAATTTCCATGGCGTGTTGCAGCCGGCCCTTGACATTATGTCGCGACACGAAAACGGAATCACGACGCTCGAAAGCCCTCTTACTTTCTCACCTCGGCCGAGCGCTCCGGCCACTTTTGCCGCGAAGCTTTTTACCTGGCCAAATCCCCCGGACGCTTTGTTCGTTTCCGGGATAAGCGGATTTACGGGGGAGGGGGGGGGCTATCGTCCCGCCGCTTAATAACTTGGAAACGCGTTTGCCTAATCCGCGTTATTATCGAGTCCGAGCGTCGTGACGAATCTTTTCACCGCAGCCCCCCGGATTTTCGCGTTTAATTGCGGACGCGCCTTAATGTCGGGGCTCGGAGCGGCAATCGCCGATAGGCGGTCCGCCCTTTGCTAGCGGAATGGTCAATTTGCGGGATTATTCGGATCAATTTCGGCCGTTTTCGTCTGGCAAAATGCGCAACCTCGTACGCCAATTATCGGCCCGTCGGTGCTGGGAAATTAAACGCTCGCATTTGCCTTCGCAGTTCCATTACAAGCGGTTATAATCGTTTACGATCTAAGATCACGATTCTTCGATTTCACGATCGTGGTGCTTTATTGCGAATACAACGACGCGATTGGTAATTTACGATTCAAATGGATGGGATGATAGTGGACGATGATTAGAGAAATATTATTTTCGAACGATGATTGTCAATTTGTTGGAAATCGTAAATGAGTTTCCCTGTAAAATCTTTCGTACAAATTTCTTCGTATAAAAGACACTATAAATGAAGTATAAAGTACAAAATGTAATTTTAATATGACTTCGTAACGATAGATTTAAAATAAACGATTCAAATCGTAATCATGTCTAAGTATGATTTAAGAAATTAATATTCCAATTTTTTTGAATTAACAGTTAAATAACAAAAGCACTTATAAGTAATTTAGCAAAGCAGAATTATACAATTATCGATCAGATGTATAGTAATGAATAATTTTCATATGCTCACGATTAATCGTAACCTTCCTCGGCCCATAAATCAAAACGTTTCGACGTGAATTTCTTCGACGAATGCGACCAAATATTTATCTCGCACCCTTCTTTTTTTTCCCCTTTTTCTGCGCGGCAACTTTTTCGTCGAACGATCATTCAGTCGCGTCGCGATTATCTTCCACTTTTTGTTCCTCCTGCGAGAAAAATTATCGCCCGCCGCTTTCAATGGCGGGTAGCGTTTCGCGACGAGGATTTAATGCGGCGATATCGCGATTCGTCTCGATCGCTTTTCTCCGGTTTAATGTGCCGAGCTTTATGCATTTTCCGGTGCGCAGCATTTATGAACGCATGGCAAATGCGTGTAAATATCCCGCGTACCCTCGCGGTTAATGCAAAAAGTACGAAAGGGGAAAAGCGAAGAAACGAGGCATAAGGTGGGTTGGGGGTTAGGGGGGGGGAAGAGGGCATAGTCGCCGGGTACGAAGACAAGGGGGAAAATGAAAGCGAAGAAAAAACACACCTGACTGTAAAAGGAAGCGAGTAATCGTCATTTAGATACTCGCTAAAAGCGATTCGCCATAAAACTGAAATCACCTGGCCCAAAGATAGCGGTTTAATGATCGGCCGTCCTTTTTTGCTCTCTCTCTCTCTCTTTCTCTCTCTTCTTTTCCATTTTTGTTTCCTCCTTTTGCGTTGTTTTCGTTGGGCGCAAGTGGGTGCCTCCTTTTCCGTTCGCGAAATTCGTTTTTGACGATGTGCCACTATCGATGCCATCCAAAGCGGGTTGCCAGTGGGAGGGAGGGAGGGGGGCATTAAAATGGCCGCGCGAATCCTTTGGCCGTGGTGCGCCGGCGCGGCATATAAAGGCTTTTAAAATAACTTCAAAGATAAGGGAAAGCGCAATTTCGGCGGACACTTTTTTAACAGCGTCGTATTTTGTGACCGCGTTGTTTTGCTCCTGGCGGATATTGGAAATTGAATCGAATCGTCGCGCGTTTTATTGGTCAGATAAGGGTTTGCGGTCATTCGCATTTAGCCGGAAAGCGGCTGTTACGCGCAAGGATTTTCCATGGAATTATACTCAAATCACGATCGGATTTATTTATGATCCTGAATTACAACTGTCGTTGCGTTCCGCGAGATTGTTTTAAAAGCTTTGGAACTTGAAAAATAAATTTCGGACCAATTAAACAATTGTAATGGCCCTCGGGGTAATGTGTCGATAAAAAAATGTTTATTTACGACTTCTACGACTGAATATGATACGGTCGAATATTTTGAGGATGTTTGGGGGGGGGGGGATTGTGCTGATCGGATTGCGGTTATGAGGTGGTCTTTCAAGTTTCATCCTACTGAGATATGTTGCTTTTATAATTACGACTTCTTTACGATTACATATTTTTTTTGGCAAATTGTTGATTCGAAAAATAATCCCTTTTTGTAACAAGTGTACTGAAAAAAGATATCTAATTAAATTAAATAAAATAGATTTGAATCAATTCCTTTTCAGGGTTAAATGTGTCTAATCTTATTTGTAATTTCACGTAACATATTTAATAATTTTATAGAAAAAGTTATAGAACTTAGTAGGTAGATATTTTAACGTAACATTAAACTATGAGAAATACTCAAAGTTATTGAAATTTAATATCGAGTAAATTCAAACTATATAATTTATATTTAAATCGAATATGGTTGTTTTAAATTTGTCTTCATCAATTGTACGAACGAGTTGAACGCAAACAAATTTTATTTTTCACTTGCCTTTATACAATCTATAAACTTCCTTATATCGAATTGAAATTGAATAATTAGAGAATTGCATGTAAATTAATTGGGAATACATTTACGCGAATCGATCAATAACATTTTTAATTAAACGAAGTGAAGGATCTCAATTGATTATCAGCTCACTCGTTCTAATTAGCAACACTATTCGCACGTATTAGCCAAATGAATCGGACTCGCAATCCCACGCGGTTTTTATTCAAAGATTCATTGTGCGTGTACATAGGTATTCTGAATGCGATGCGCCGCGCAATCGGCCCGAAGGTACCCATGTGCGTGTAATCGGCGAATAATTGTAACGCGACAAAAATATCGACTTCCGTTTGCAGCTTATCCGCTGCAAGATCGAAGGTCTACTTTTTGGAAACCACGTTTCCGCGAAACACATTTATTTCGTATCCACAAATAATATATGCATCAATTCGTGGAATATAATCGTAATTGCAATTTTCCTGCAAAATATTGAATTATTTTAAATTTAATTAATATTCCCTTGCAGCATTAAATTTGTATAATATTTTGATCGTGAAAATCATTTGTGCAATAATACCTTTAAATCTATGAAACATTTGTAATTGTTTTATACATATAACAATCATAAATAATTGCTTCAATGATACTTGACCTATCGAAATTTCATTATAAATCAATTCCTTTAAAAACCTGGGATATTACAAATGTTACCGTGTCATTTGAAATAAATCCCTACGCCGGCTATTGTAAATTGTGAAAGTTGAAAATTTCAAATGTTGTTACTTGCAATGTACTTAACATAAAGATCGTGCTTACACTGAAAAAAAAAATTGAGTACTTCCAACTCGATGGTAGAGTCGATGAATTCACACTTAAAACAATAAAATTCAATTTAAACCTCCCATATTTATATAGTTGAATTATACTCGACATTCAAATTCAATATTTTATTTGTACCGGGTTAATTCACTTGATGCAACTTGATATTCTTTACAGTGTACAGTAAAAGAAACCATCATCACTAAAATGATCCAGTGGACCCCATCGTAAGTCAATAAGATCATATTTAACAAGGATAAGTTCGCGAAAGAAATGTAAAGGCCTGACGGAAAGCCGTCCATTCCGAGCGATTAAACGGAAAAGACCTCGACCGACTGGCCACGTAATCGTAGGCGCGCGCGCAATGCACTCCCGATGACTCGTCGATTATGCACGATCATGATCTCCAACACGAGATTCCCGGAATCGTGAGAAAAGCCGTCGTCGCGCGCGACGTTGAATGGCAACGCGAGGCCGATCTTGGGCGTTGGAAAAAGTGTGCACGCTTTGTGGTGCGCGACCTCACCCCGGGTTTAATGCGACCGCAACGATAATACGCGCGCGCCCACAAGGGCCGGACGATAAATATAATCAACGCGCGGATTATTTACGAGGACGTATTTTCCCCAATGCGAAACATTCTTTTGCCTTGATTCTGTAATAAGCGGCGCGTGTCATCCGCGAGTTATAGACGTCACGCCGGCGCGCACCATTTCCTCTCTTTCCCTCGATCGCCCGGGCCGAAACCGCGCGCTCTCTCTCTCTCTCTCTCGCCCATCTCGCTCGCCGTCTCCCCGTGCACGTACAAGTGCGCATTGTAGTTGACTATCCGCAGTGCAGGCTTGGCAAAAAATTAACGATTTATCATTGCTCATGCACGGGGAAAAGACAACGCGATCGATATCGCGGTATCTCGCGAGTTCTCTTCGGGACGCCTGTTCCTCG
>JABFPN010001930.1:0-25309 GCA_022817305.1 Leptoteleia sp. ZL-2020 | reverse complement strand
GACACGTGTTAACATCAAAATTTTTGTCTAATATTTTGCATACCTCATTTTTTTTAAATTTCAAAGCGACTTTTGATGCGCGTAACAGAAAATTCGAACATTGCCAAAATAAGGACCACCCTAATATATATATATATATATATATTAGTTAAATAACATATATTTTATATTAGATTATAAATATTATTACTAAAGTGATAGTTTTCCCTCGTGTACTTACAATTAATTAGGAAAGTAATTAGATAAAAAATGATTGAAGAATGCAAGAATTATTACAGCCGCCTATTTTACGCTGTTGGATATTTTTTTAAAATTCTTCTTACGAGTTCAGCTTTGAAAAATATAATTTCTTTCCCAAGAAGGCGAAAGGCTGAATCATACAGGAAAATAACGCTGTTATTCGTGATAATTAAGTTTCAAATTATCCACAAAGAAAAAGGAACATCGACGAACTTTGCCTGATACTGGAAACAAAACTTTTTCCAGATTGTACCTATTAAATATCTTGTGTATGCAGTTAAAAAGCGCCACTAATGGGATATCGATATAAATGAATATACACATTTCGCTGTGAAAACGCAGAAAACTTGGCTTGATTTGCCGCAGACGAGACTTAAGGGCAAAAAACTAATCAATGAATTAACAGTCGAATCTCGTGAAGGATAATGAAATCCTTGGCAATCCTTTGGCCGTCTTTCTCGCTCGGGCTTTCATTCTCCTTTTGACTTTACGCCGGTAACGGATCAATAACCGATTCTCGTCTCGTCCGATCGTGGATTTCGGTATCCCGATCACGCGCTAAGGGTGAGCCATCCCCTTTAATACCTGAACCTACTCGGACCGACTCGGCTCGTCTCGCCTTGGTATAAAATAAAGGGCTGACATGCGGGAGAGTATAGGGAGAAGACGTAGTAATCGGAGGGCTCGCGCGCTCCGGGATGTGGGATAGAAAGAGAGGAATGTTTCGGCGTGGGGGCGGGGGGGGGACCGACGCGGCCGAGGAGCGGAAGGGTGGCTTCGCCACCGCGGTGAGGGATGACTGAGCGAGTCGGTTAAACGGGCGTCTTCTTTCATAAATTTTGAGGGGACCTGGATAAAGGTTTAGAATAAATCGTTCGGCCCGTTATCCACTCCGACGTCGAGAGATAGCTTCTTTGGCGGACTAGGTGCTGCGCGTATTTTGCACCTCGCTGATTACGCCACCGTGACTGAACGTTTCTTGCACTGCTCTACGTGATTTACAGGCAATAAATCCGGCCCTTTTCGCTTTGTTTTTTGTTATTCCGCCAGATACGAAATTCTGCATACGTTCAATATTAAAAGTATTTATTACCGGCATTAAAAGGAAAACGTTGTAAGATTGCAACTTTTCAGTCTATTATTCAGTTTAATCGTGATAAATTTTCATCGGTTTTTATTTAATTGTTAGTTTTTTCTCAATTAATAATCATTTTTTACTATGCAAGTTGAAAGTAGAACTTTTTATCATATTTACATTTATTCTTCCTTAGCTCTAATTATAGTGTGAAATATTTTATAAGAAAATATTTAATATTTCAGACTTACACATATGTAGGATAAATGTAACTTTTCGGTTGAAAACAAAGGGAAAGAATAGTCAAAAATAAAAGAAAAGACAAGAATTTTTGTTTAAAAATATTATTTTATACAAAATAAAAGGTATAATTGCTTAAATTAAGGCAAATCTTATGATTTTTGTTTCAGTTATATTTAAGCAGAGCTCGTAACCACACCGTTCCTGATAAATCTCAATTATCTACAATCGTAGTCAGTACCACTTCACGCCGACAAGGTAAGTCTTAAATTTATTCAATATCAAATTGCATGAAATAGTCCAATGTTTTCAAATTATCATATTTGTATGTTTGGCATAGAAAATTATAAACAACATTTTAATTAAAACACTTAATTAAGGATCATTAAGATACGGAGATATTCACAATACTTACATACACTGAGAAAAAAGATGTATCACAAACTACTATTTTTTGTATCAATTTGAGGATATATTGGAAAAGTAATTATTTTTATTGTTAATAATAGTAAAACTTAAATGTCATGTAGGAAATATTAGTAGAAAAGTACTACAAATTGCTTTGATAATTATCATTTTTACTATTTTTAATAGTAAAACTTTTCACTCTTCAGAGATATCTTCAAATGGATTTAAATTGTTTTCAATTTTACTATTACTTTTTTCTCAGTGTAGTACCATTTTAAAATTCGTAGTAAAATAACTCCTAATTTTTTTTTGTATTTAATTTAAAATATTAGTAAAAATTACAAGTGTTAATTATAAAGTAGTGGCTTAGTTGATTCCTTGCAAATTACCCATTTCATATTTATTTCAATCAAAGTTTTGTCCACTTTAAGGAAAAAAATCTAAAAACAGTACTATGACATTGAAATTTAATAAATTAAATTCTAAAGAGTAGAAGTTTTACAATAAACTGTTTCCTTATAAGAAGTAATTATTACATATTTATATTCTTTATCCATATACAATTGTTTACGTGCAGACAAAATATTGTTAACGCGAAAAAACAAAATGTTGTTTGTAATTCCTTCTATTGGCGCCAACATCCAACTTTTGCCAGTACTAAAGAAGTACTCAGACCCGTTAATTTTAAAATTTCACTATTCACGCGCAACAAAAAACTATTAATTATTTCACCGTGAACAATTTGGCTAACTTTAATCAAAGCACGCGGGACCGGGTAAATTGGAGTTAACGTTTGGAACATGCAGTGTAGCAGCGAAGGGCAATAAAAACAAAAGCCCGACGTTTCAATAAGGTCCCTTATTAGTTAGCATTAATAGGCCAAACAGCGTAGCGTCGATTTCTCCTCTATATTCGGGGCTTTCTAGTGCTTACCTGAGGTTACGTCAGGCTTGTTTGCACGGGTCCTCTGGCTCTTACGATATTAAGGGCTGACTAGGCACTCGGCTGCGGCGTCTACGACCAGAGAGCGAGAGAGAGAGAGAGAGATGTAGAGGGAGATCTTATTTAAGGGAGAGCGAGAGGGAGGGAGGGAGGGGGGATAGAGAAGGCCGCAGCCGATCTCTCACCCTTTTAGCTTGTTGGCCTGGCAGTTGTGTGTTTTGCGTGCGGCTGAAATTCGATGAGTTTCTCAGCACTGACCCGGTTGGTCGTTAGGTCGATTGATTTTCGCGCGCAACTTCGCGAGATAACCGCGTCGACATGGCGAACCTCAACGTGCAGAAGGTCGTCTCGCAAGCGGAGTTTGCCGCTCCGGGAAGGTCGCAGCAGTTGCCCGTGGCTTACCGCAACGATCTTCCCGTTTCGGTGGCTCTGCCACGTCAGGCTTTATACTCGCTTTCGCAGCTCTCTAGCGCGCCTATTAATTGCTAAGAATCTACAAAGTGAGCCAGATTTGCCTCAGCAATTCCTAGCGACAATTTGT
Source organism: Leptoteleia sp. ZL-2020 (assembly GCA_022817305.1). Lineage (NCBI taxonomy): Eukaryota > Metazoa > Arthropoda > Insecta > Hymenoptera > Scelionidae > Leptoteleia > Leptoteleia sp. ZL-2020. The sequence continues at coordinate 21,863 of JABFPN010001930.1, read as the reverse complement.
CCTTGCAATGTACGAAAATTGTCCGCTCATTTATTTATAGGGTGAACCATTGCAGCATTTAATAATATATATATATATATGATGAGGAAAGGGTACACGGTAATGTTATAATGTTGGACAAAAAAGAGTAAAGGCCGTCGGGAAAACAGAATTTTCTGTATAGTATATTTATTGTTGTCTGAAATAAACAATTGTTTCACCGGATATATTTGCACGCAGATAACAGATCTAATAAGAATTACTGACGTTAATAAATTGGTCATATACTTGTGAAAATGTTGATACTTTTTACTAACTTAAGATAGTAATTTTTCAACTTTTTTAAGTGTATGACCAGTTTGTGCTAAGAATGTCAGTAATTGTTATTAGACCTTTTCTCTCTGTGTGGATATCACTGGATTATATTCCACAACTGCAGGCATTGCTGTTAAAGATTACAATAAATGTTCACTGTAACTTTTGAAGGTGATCACCACTTGGTCACATTAAATAGATATTTAATAGTAATACATAGGATTTTGTAGTTGAAGTAAAACTCCTTACGGGGAGGATAAACCCACTAAAAGCCAACTTCAGGTATAACGAAACGGCATTTCAGTACATTACCAAAACTTTCGAGAACTTTCTGTACCTATATGTTAACCAGCTATATGCGCATCGCACATGTTTGGTGTATGTATAAACATTTATATATGTATGATATACGGAGCATGCACATATGTATGTCCACGGAGCACCCACATTTTTATTTATTATTTTTTTTTTCTTTTCATTTACATAATGGAGCAAAAATGTATAACTTACGAAATACGAAATCGAAGAGGAAATGATTACAAACTTATCAATACGCTCAGCAATTTTTCATACATAATTTCTCTACTGCTACGTCGCTTAATTTCGTTTAACGTCTCTACGTTGTAATTTGCAGACTCGCCGGGAAAGTGTGGGGAAGGGGAGGCGCGGTAGTACGTAGTTGGTCGCGTTTGGGGGATAACGGCATCTTGTATTGTCAGATAGCAGCGCGACAAATTCATAATTGCGTTAATACGGGTGCTGCGAAGGGCCCCTCCGCCGCAATCACCGCAAGTCGCGCCCCGGTGTCTTGCGGCGCGCGCGTTTTCTCCCGCTCGCTCGCAACGGCTCCTTTCCTGCGGGATCGGCTCGTTAATCTTCCGCAGCTTAGTGTTGCAAGTATGCCAAGTACGGCCATTGTGAGCGCGACGCGCTCCTCGGACCGATGATTATTCATTAAACCCGCGCTATATAGCGCGCTCAAAGTATCCTGCTTATTTATTGCGCCGTATCGATTCCGCCGGGACTTTTCTTTTGTTTCGCATAAGATTACGCGCCGGATAAAGGCCGCCGCCCCCCCCCCCCCCCCCACCATCCTCGGCAGATCTCATTTGCGTAGACATAAACGTAATTATGTTGCGAAATAAAGCTTCGAGAAAATGACGTATCGACTTTGAGAGACGATGATTGATTGAGAATCGGCCGGCGACAAAATTGCGCGAGATTTTTTTTAATCCATCGTTGAAGAATTTTAATTTGAAACGGTATTAAGATTATGATATTATGCAGCTTCGCCGAATAATAGGGATTTTAAGCAATATTGAAGTTTGATGGGAACAATAAGAAATTTCGCGTATTTTTATCGATTCGAGAGAAACACACTTCATGACACCTTGGTAATTTATTGAAATTAATTTAAATTCAGACGGTTTTTTCTTTTACTCGAGATTATCATTTTTATTGCTAATTTCAAGTATCGATACTTTGATACTGAATGGAGTAAAAATAATGTTAGCGGAAATTGAGCAAATTTCTTATTTTTAACTGAAATTATTTTTGCAATAACTAAATGATAAATTACACGTTATAAATTTAAATATAGAAAGGTTTAAACTATTCAAATTGGGTCCCCGGACTGCCGTCACCCTCAATTTACCGAAAACAAAACCCCAACAAGTTTCAACGCCCGACGTTGAAATTGTCGCAACTACAATTACCTCGCGGCAAAATTTCAGATAAAATTACCGATCGTTCTCATTAATTCGCACGCCGCGAACAGTCCTTTAATTTTAAAACGCACGTCTACGCGACTTAATATTTCACGAGTCGGTCGTTAAACTCGAACGCAAAATGGCAACCTCGACTCGGAATGAAACGTTAATGCCACTAATTGGATGTTGAACATATGCCGCGCGCATGTCGTACGTGAGCGGCGTACAAAGAAGATTGGATTTTACGCGGGGGTGCCGAGGTCGCGGGAATAAAGATTTCACGAAAGGGTACGGGCGGTTCATGAAGCGCGCGTAAAGGGAAACGAGACGGAATTGCGCCGAAATGAAACAGTGATATCGAGGCATTTCACGCACGAGCGAAAGCGTTTAGCAGATTCAGCGTGCGTGCCGGCACTTGGTCGGTCTCTTTATCTTTTTCGCCCCCTATCTTTTTCTCTTGCTCGCTTCCCACGCTTGCCTACCCTTCCGAGCTCGTTGAAAAATACTACTCGCGCTGACACCTGTGGCTTCGACGTTTTCTACATACGTGCGCTCATCGTCGCTCGACTGTAAGGCGCGAATGAAATTATTTAAAAAAAAAAAAACAAAAAAAAAAGAAATGTCCCATACATCATGTGCTCCATTTTTTCTATTGGCCCTTCAATTGGCACTTTACCTTTGCTTCGATACAACTCTTTATAACAAGATACGTGCTAATGGATTGATTTTTGTTTTATATTCATTTACATTAATTTAATTCAATTAATGAATTGAATGAATAATAAATTTTGATTGACTGTATTTTACATAATAGTTGGTAGTAAACTGAGAAAACAATAGGGCAATGAACTTTAATCCTCTTCCATAAAATAGTACGGTAAATATTAATGGAATGTTAACTTCGTGGAATTTGTCACCTTTTCGTTCGAACTTTCTGTGCATAAATTGTAGACAATCTTCCAATATAATCCTAATTTAAGTTTTAAAAAGAGAATTTTAATTTTTATGTTTTTACTCCAGCCTTTTATTATGTATTTAAAATAAACCGATTTTATATTTATTTTTAATTCAAATATTCAATTATTAATTTAAATTAAAAAAAAACAACTTTTCAAAAAGTTGTACAAAGTTTTGTTCAGCTAATCTTTATAACCTGTGAATAGTAACGGCATTTCAAATGTAATGCCGTATAAAATATGCCCGTCAAGTCATATTTCCGTTGGAACATGTGAATTTTCGAGAGTACGCGGTCGGTAGGGTATAAAGCTCTACAAGTGGTGGACTTTACGGGACTTAAGATTAATCCTCATAATTACCCGATCTGTTTCCTCGACCATTAAAACTACCCTCTCTATTGTTTTTACAGCGTACTACCAACTTTGACCTTACACATTGTATAAGAGATTGGAGGTCTGACCGCTGTTAGATTATGAGGGTTTTTAGAAGAACACATTTCGAGAAGTATATTAAGTTTGAGGTTTTTCGGTCAAATTCCACTTATGTTACAGAATCCATTCCTTATAATTGTATTTTAAATTAAATTCTATATTAAAAGTACAATTATAAACAGAAAAATTATTAAAATTATTCTATAATTAAAAGTAGTTTATTATAATTAAACCATCATAATTTCATTGAAGTACTGGCATGAGATTTTCACAAAATTTCCTTGTATTATTAAACAAAAGTATACAAAGAGTACATAAATGTACGTTATACACTGAGAAAAATAAAATAATAAGAGTTACTATACTTTCTGGCATTCTGAGACTCTATGCTCCAATGTTAAGAACTTTGCCAGACAGTCTGGTAAGCGGTGTCACTTTTTCAAGTACCAATTATCAGAACTGTGGTTCTTCTTGTCACATTGTCGAGCATTATTTTATACAGGAACACATAGAGTCCAGGATTACTATATTATTTTTCTCAGTGTAAAATTATAAATGTATGGTAGACTGTAATTACAAATTTATTGATTAATCTCTAAAAGTTGATTGAAAATAATTCGAGTTGAACAATGACTGAATGCCTAGTAAGAAATACATTCGTTATAAAATAAAATGACTGCTCGAAACTTGGTTTCTTCTCGCCCAGTGGTTTCTTTCCTAACGTCGGACAATAAGAATCGATATCTTAATTAGCGAGCATCGTATCACCAGTAGACACCGGCGGTTCGGGCTCCGTGCATGGTTCACAATCAGAGGGTGGTTTCTGCTTCGATGCTAAGGGAATGGAAAGGGGCTGTGGGGTGGGTGGGGCGGGCAGATCCGGTCCGGTAGTGGAACGAAGCGGCGGACGCTGGACCGGAAACGCGAGTCTGCGAAGCCCTGCGGACCCCGACGTCCCACCGGAAGTTCTATTCACGCGGCCCTCCCGCTTTTATACGACGCCGCCATCGCCGTCGTCGTCGTCACTGATACGTTCCTGAATAAACAATGCGCCTGAAAAAAAAAAAGGTACCGCTGGGCTCCAGAAAATCGCCGATCGGTTGCTCGTATTTCGTCACGCCGGAAATTCATTTCATGCTTTTTGACGTTTCGCTGATTATTTTTTATTTTTCAACGAAATATTGTTTTACACGCAAACGATGTATCGATTTTTCGAAAAATAGGGACAATCTCGCGTGTAAAATTTTGTTGCCTACAGGCGTTTCGAAAATATTACTCGAGCATTAGCAGTGTGACTTCATTAATATGGACTAAAAATCTGCCCAAAAGACAGTTCCATTGTGAGGTTTACAACAAGATTACGCAGATAATATATCATTATTATATTAAATTTGAATTTGAATTTGAATATTAAATTTAAACACTGAAACTTTTACATATTCAATGATATTAAATACTTTTTTTTATTGTTAATGAATTTAAAGATTAATATTTTATGTTAACCGTAAAATTTAGTTCTATTTTAACGACTGGAAAAAAGAATTAATGCTGTATCGAGACTCTATATAGAAGTCAATCAACAGTGGCACGAACACAAAAATTCGTCTCAGTAAATTAACGGAACGAGTAACTATTTCTTCTGTGCTTGATGCAGACTTGACTAATCCGATAAAGTGGTAGCTTTGCACGAATTCCTTTTCTTTCCGTTGACGTTCATTTGGATCGAATATGACATTTCTTACGTACATCTCGTAATAAGCCGGGAAAATCACAAACATTTCATAAGACAATTTGATACGAACAAAAAGTTCAATTTTAAATCCTTAATGTTCCCCGATAACCTAATTTATGTACATCCATAAATTTGCATTATAGTCTTTACCCAGATTTATTGTCGCAATTTTTATGTCAACTGTTAAAAGGATTTTCGTTTTGTTCTTCATATTACCCATTATCATTCAAAGTATAATAATTTTTTTGCTTCGCACATGTTCCCCATTTGCCGCGACTCGACGGCAGGGCAAGGACTCATTGATAAATCGTAATCGAATTTCGCTTTGAAACCTAATTTTACGTCAGTATTTGCTCGCTCTTTGAGAGATAGTGGGATTGACCTCTTGTTAATCACCAAAGACCTACGGTGCTCGAAGGCGAATCGGACGCGCCGTGTAGTTGACCGCAGCCACTGGCCCTTATGGTCATCGGGACTAACCTGATGCTCAACGACGAAGTTTACAGGATGTCTACTAACTAGTCTATGCTTCTATAATATAGACTGTATATAGCTTCGCAAATTGACGGCACACACTGTAATGGACTCTAAATACTTTGTTAAAGCTTTAATAGTGAATTTATTATTCAATTTGTCGGACGACCGATGGTTTTTGCCGTTGCGCATCAAATTTGTAATTCTCGTTTACACAAATTACTTTTCCGTCGGAACAAATCACTTATTTTAATTAATGACTTTAAACTTGCGAATTCGCAATTCCGTCAGAACCGACCAACTAATGCACGTAATTTTTTTTTGTTCAACGACACGAGTTTATTTTACGAACTTCAAAGCTTACAACGTTACGCGTCGTTACGGTAAACTAGGTCTTTTATAATCATTGAAATGCGATACGGTTGAGGGAGGAAGATTAAAATATCGCATAAAATTTTAACTTTGTGCGGGAGAAGATTTTGAAGTTGTAGAATATACAGAAGGATGAAATGAATTTTTTCGCTGTTATAAAATGTCAGTTGTACTTTTTTTTTTAACCCCGTTACAGATAATCCGTGTGGCGCAATTAAAAGATTAGTCGGTTAAAAGGAAGGATGGCGGATTAATGTATCAAAGAAATGCCTTAAGCTCCTCAAGATTTTCCACTGCAACACCTACAACAAGCCAAGCATTTCAGCTTCTTTTTAGACGTTGTCTCGCGGTACTCTCCCTTGCCGTTTGGCCGTCTTTCGTTCTTCTGTTCTTTCCGTCTGTCTCGAACTAAATTCGAGCGACTTCCTCCTTTCACCGAGAACACTGGCACCTTCTCTCGCCGCGCTTCTCGCCTCGCCTCTCGCCTCGCCGACGCGAAAGAGCCAGCCACTATTCAACCCCCGTAAAAGACCCCTTTCTTTTCCCGTGGCTGCGCCGCTACGCCAAAACAATGATATCGCAGGAAGAACCCGTCGTTTTACAACTCCCGGCGGACCCGCGAAATTAATATCGTAAATAATATCGTAAAAATATCCGCGCGTTTCCGCGGTCACAGGTCGCAATCTTTTTTTCGCCCCAACTTACTGATAAGGAACGTAAATTAGCCTCATGAAAACGGGACAAATTAAAGCCTTGATTGTATAATAATTTTCTTATAAATTGAAGGGATCTTTATAGTCGAATTAACTAAAGGTTGTTAATTAACAATGGACGATTCAGCATAATTTTTATAATTTAATAACTTTTCGAAAACAATTTTTGGATTTCACAGAATATAATTAGATGTATTGATAGATTTGTTTATAAATAGTCCGGTCGAAAATAATCGTATGTAATTAGATTTATCAATATTATCTAATAAGAGATTTTGTTTTCAATGAGTAGCATTAGTCAAGTATGAGTATATATATTTTTCGATTGTATATTCTAATTTTATGCGTACGTACAAACCAATCATAACTAATCGAATCTGCCAAGACAACTAACAGTACAAAATTTAGTCACAAAATTTTTCAAATTGGCAGTTTTTAAGTGTAATTACCGAAGACATAAAGATTAGCAGGTACAAACATAAAGGCAATGAAGGTTTGATTAAATGGCAAGATTGAATGTCTTCAAACAGAATCAGGGTGTCCCATATAAGAGAACATGAAATACCACGTTACCATCACCTGTAGCTTCGCCTAGTTTCTAACAGGAATATGACAATGGCACGAATTAGTAGCGCGTACATCATATCGTCTGTATCATCAGCATTTGATGGCACTGGAGGTGCATTTGGTGCGACGAGTAGACGCTTTGTACCATCAGAGTGATTATATTGCCATCCGCGGCGCGACATAAAGTCATACTCGCGTAAGGGGAACACCAAATGGTACGTGTATCGCGTCACCGCGGTTAACGTTCTAGCATTATGCGAGCTCGGTCGCTTTTGTTGCGCGATATTGTTATTAGCGAGTTTCCGTCAGATGTGATTCACACGCTGGGTCGCGACTGATTTGTCACCCCAACAAAGAATATGCAAATCCGTATTAAACGTGTGATTCTCAAGATTCATTAATAACTATATTTTAATTAGAGAATGCTTTGTGCTTATTTTGTTTGCGGTTAGTTATTTGCCACCTTCAAATATCACATCAATTTTTTCTAATTAAGTTTTTGTAGAGTTCATAGATTTTTATGAAATTTAGCTTCTTGTGTGTAATTTGGTCCAACTTGGAAGATATTTTAAATGTTTATTATAGTATAGTAGTATAATTATTTGTAAGTTCCATACTGATTAAATGTATTAGAACGGCTGAGCTAGTCATTTATATAAATCTTGGAACATATGTATATACCTTATAATCCAGATAATTTACACTTTTAAAAATTCAAATCAAGTTTCCTACCGTCTGAAATTTTGCCTAACATCTAATGACAAATTTCCCGGACTATAATGCCGAGTTTTCTTGATTACATTTTTTACCATGGCAATTCAAGCTCCTCGTCTACTCGAGGCATGATTGCGGATCGCGTTTGTCCCGCATGGGCGGCGCGACTCATTAAGTTTTTGGTTAAATGCCAACCCCGTGTAACTCGAAATCTCGACGAGATCTTTCCTTCGGATAGCTGCCGTCTCAAAGGGTTAGTCATTGGCCCGGGGCCCGTAGTAAAAGTCAACTTAAGAGAACGGAAGAAGCGACCGGTGGAACCCGCAGGCCTGCCTCTACTTAATGAAATTAAAAGTAAGCCTAGAGATAGCAGTCCTCGTTTATCTTGGCGAATACGCCATTACGCCTCGGAAATTCACCTACTTACCTGTCATCCCATTTGACTGGCTCCTTTATATCATTTTTGATAAAAACACCAAGACGCAGGCTGAAATAATTTGGATAACAATGGCATTGAAATTGTTGGAAACGTTTTAACAGTGGTTTCATAAATATATAGAAAATTAAAGAAAAATAATATTAAAGACATCTTATCAATGGCCTACATTAGATCTTACAAAAAAATTATTATATATTCTTCAATTTCTTATACCGTTTCTTCTTCTATTATAAATGCCATCAATTGCGGTGTATTGTACGTGAAATTGAATTTCTTCTACTATTCAGTTTTCTCCGTGTACCACAATGATAGAATATGATTATAACAAAAATATATTACAAGGCACTAACTATTATGTATATTTTTGTTGTTATTATTTGTTTGATCATCTAAAAAGAAAATGTTTAAAACTTGAGTATAATATGATGGGATGCTTAAACTTGTTAACTACTATCAAATTCGTTTACGTCTTCATCCGAAACCTATAACAGTTTATCTAATACCAAGTGATGCCGTACTAGAACGTGAGTAATTCGAACAATTTGATGAAAGTGCTGATTTGGTTTGGACAAAACGAGCCGGAATCCTTGGTCTACCAAGTTTAGGAAGGTTCAAAATGAAGCGATAGATCGGCCTTAGTTATAAGGTCGTGGTCAATGGCGCAGAAGAACCGTATAAGCAGGTTAGCCCGGCCGCAAAGGAAGACGCATAGATGAATAGACAGATAGATACTGCAGACGCGCAATACTGATACAATTAGATGTAATCTCGGCGCCATAACTCAAAGCTAATCTCCAGAACAGAGTCCAGTCTACGGTCGGGCTGGTTGCCCTTCCGGCGAAGGCGCGACTTACTTCATTATTCATCCCGCTGTGTCCGTTATCTTAACGCAATGCTTACCCACACATACATCATTGACTCAGATGTTTCGGTTCGGCAAAAATGGAAAAAATGGGAGAGAGGGGAATAAAAAAAAAGAAAAAATGAAAATACCACGCCGGGGCATTATAAGTTTCGCAGTCGACAATTTCTGTTTCGCCTCGGCATTAAAAAGTTACCCGCGGAAATTACCTTCCACGGGGTCGTTATTTTGATCGCGTTGGCCATTCCGCGGCTCGAGAAGAGATACTTTATTTCTTTAATAAGCCGTAACTCTATCCGCCATGAAAACGACAGTCCCCGTTGGAGTAGGCACGCACCGTTATTGACTCGGTTCGGTTATATACTTGCATTTTACGACGCCACTAAATTCACGCCAAAGCTCGGCTCAAAAATAAAACCTTGCCCTCGCCTCCGGTCCCGTTTAATCGCATACTTTGTTAGTTTCCATTTATTTACATTAATTTCCTAGTTTCCATTAGTATCCGTTGGTGCAATAATGAAAAGTTTCCGGAACTTTCGTTGGGTTCCTTTTAATTAGTTTCCTTTAGTTTTGTATCCCTATTTTTTTTTTTTTTAGTATTTCGCAAAGCCACCGTTGGTACGATTGAATATAAACCAATTTATCCACTCCTGTCATTGGAATGCGATTATTCCGACGCATTTGACGCTTCCGTGAATACTCGCACACGTGAACCGACTTATGCTCCGTTACGTTCGATCCAGGATTCGTTCGGTTATGGGGCCCAATTTGATTCGCAGGCGAGTTACATGGCTTGGAAATAGACGATGGTTTCTGACCCATTTGCCCAAATAGGTTCGAGTCTCTCGCAGTCAAACAGCGCCGGAAACAAAATCTTCGTGCCGCAGACGGAATATATCACGATGGCGAAGAAAATAGTCCGACACGTTTTATCGCGCGAACATTGGGCGAGGTTCAGTCGAAATTTATACTATGTCAGAACGATAACGAGTTGTGAATATTAATTTCATTTTGATGACGAAGCGGTTCGATTGTCGCAGCTGTCGAAAATTCGTATATTCGCTCAATCAGGACAAAGACAACGTCGCACAGGAAACGAAGACAGGGGTAGACTGTAATGGTTACTCTGGTACGTCCTTGCTCTAAGATGTTCCTACATACGTATTTTCGGTCGCTATATACTGGGTGTCTAAGGCAATTTTCACATTCTGTTGATTCTAACGGTCAATGATTTACAAGCGATTTAAAATTTTTTCGTTTAATTATTCTTATGAGAATTTGTTCTTATTATTAAACAATAATAAAATTGATAAATTATTGTTCTTACAGTATACGTCTCTGTATGAAATTTTACTAACTCAAGATAATAAATTGTAGGTAAGAAAAATAATGAATTTGTCTCCAAATATCTCATAAATGAATCTAAAATAATTATTTTTCTTGTATTCGATTAATTTTTGCCTCAGACATATTATGTTTTTAGTCGAATTTCGAACATTTGATCTTCACTTTAGAAACGTTTTGTTTCTAAAAATTATAAATCGCGTACTCATTTATTCTAGTAATATTTTCATGGTAGTTTTTGGACTCATCAAAACCACATTAAAACCAATGAAATGGAAAATGTTTTCCACTTAGCATTTTGGTATTGTTACTGCATTATACGAACAAGTAATTTTGATTACACACACGTTGGATTATGCGAAATTGTGAAAAGTGATAAGTTAATTCCGAGCCACCCAATATTTCGGTGTAGCGGCAGATTATTATTAAGTTTTGGATAGGAAGGAGACGATGCTAGAGAGGACTAAAGAGAAGCGTTAGAGGCCGGGGATGATCACTGAGCGCGCGGCACTAATCAAGACGCATGATTATAGGCCCCAGAGCACCCTGCAGCACCAGTTACCCAAAAGGAGACAAACCCTGCTTCCTCAGGAACGTTGTCCCACGCTCATTGTCATATCCGTCGACCCCGAGATTACGAGATCGTGGTTTTTGTTGCCAACTGTGTATGCTTTTCTCCCGAGCTACTTCTGTCTCTCTTACGGCGCCGACGACTTCGCCAAATGTTGCTACTCCAGTGTGAAATGTTCTAAGCGCCCTTATCCCCCGGTGATTCGTTGCGCCACGACGTTTCTCTCCCCTGATGTGATTATTTTTCGAAACACATTTCACGTCAAGGCGGAGCGTTGAGATTGCAAATTGCCGATATATTAATTATCATCGGGCAAATTGGGTAAATATTCATTAAACGGCTCGGAATGAATCCTCGCCGGATGCGTCTGTCGGCTGTTTCGGGTAACTCTAATAGCTCGAGGAATAACGACAAACCGACGGGAGATCGTCATTGATTTGATTGCATTGCGTATACCTAAACGTGTCGACTTTGCTACCCACGATATGCGCGTTTACGCTAGCTACTATTTGAGGTTGCGGTAAGCATGTTAGCATAACCCCAACGTATCACGTTAAATTATGCTCAGTGCTAATGCGCTGCCGTGGATAGGTACACCTCCTCGACACACACGACTCGTATGCGGTGCAATTACCGCGAGCGTTTGTAACGCCATGAAATTTTCTCCAAATTGCCGGCAATCCTGATTTTAAACGCTATGCCAGGCAGCAGTTTGGAGGACAGATACGTCCCAGAGAAATGTTAGCGATTTGGTAAATGCTTTATTTGCACTGACTGAAACAAGATATTAGCTTGGAAAAAGTAGACATATATGTTACAAGTTATATATATATATATATATATATATATATGCAGACACGTAGGTACCGTGGACGTATGCACGTAACCCATACTGATATTAAACATTTGAATACTTTCGATATTACAACGTTTGTGAATTAAAAAGATTTAATAATATATATAATTCATGACGCTTTTATCTCTGTAGAACGTGAACTTAATTCACGTAAAAATATTTACTTCTTCAATTTAGCTATATAAATGGCTAATTTAACCGAGGACATATTTTAGTACAATTAATTTTATAAAGTATCAATTACAACTAAGTAGTAATCAAAAATGAGATATTTCAACATCAAAAATGGTGATGTTTGTGCAATTTGTATTGTCGAATCTTCATTGAAACGACATTATACAAATACGAAAATTTGATGCAGAGTAACAGCAAAATCCAAAGTTCGGTGGGTGAACAGAGTTGTACGTATAACGAACCCTTCTGCTGTCAAAGTTCAACGAGGATAGAATCACCGTTTGTTAATCTTGAGCGTCAAAGCGTCGAATTCGCAGTCCAAGCAATTGGATCCAGCGTTGCCGAGAAGTCGAACGGTCAGCGGCCGGGGGTTTGACGTGGTTCGAGGGTTAAAGGCAAGTTTGCTCTCGGGTCAATTTCTACGGGGCGAAGACCAAACCGAGCGTTGGCTTTTGCGACAAGCTACATTTCGCCGCGATTACGGCCTTAGCCGATAATTTCTAAGCAAGAAGCCATAAAGAAAACCGACGGTCTCGTGTTGCCTTGTAATTACTCGCAGCTCGGTCAGCTTCCCAATTAGCGCGCATGCCTGGCGACGAAATATGGGAGAAGCCGCCGATTAAACAATAAACCGATGAAAAAACCGGCGTTAAACTGTCACTCGCATTTTCGTGATATATTTTTTTCTTTTTTTCTTGGAGAGCTCTTCCTCCCCCAGGTGACGAAGTTAGACGTCTATGAGCGTTTGCTTTTATTTAAATTGTGAGTTAGAAGCCCCGCGGAAAGAGTTCGAATTTTCGTGCTTTTAGCAAGCGCCGTGGAATATTTACTCCAAATGGGCTCGATCTCATATGGAAATGAGCCGACGTCTCAGCTTCGGGTGGCTCTTCTCGACCGCTTTTTCGCTCTTCGGCACACTTCACTCTCGCACTTCAACTTCTTAAGGTTACCACTCCCGCGGGCTTTTCTTTCTCTAATTTATTATCGAATGTCGCCTCCGCTTTTCGAAAACTTGCGCTCCTCGCAGCTTTCAATTGGGCGATGCGTAATTTGGTTAATGTTGGGCTCGGATGTGAAAATGCGTCATTTTGCGACACGAGGAAGACCAGCTCAAAAACAGAGGGTGAGACAACTCCACATTTGCATACTCGTCAGCTGTGCTTCCTTCAACTTTTCCATGACACCCTCCTTCCTTAACCCCCCCCCCCTCTTTCTCTCTTCTACACTTCCACATGGCCCTCCCATAGATTGAAAGCGCCGTGTGCACGCTACTACACGTTAGAAGGAATACCAGACGAAGTACCGGAACGAGAGGAGAGAAAGGCGAACCTGTATTTCTAGTCTCGATTCATAATTGCAAATTTCGCCGACTTATTTATGCAGCTATCTCAACCACCCCGTGGGGTCCCCCGAGTTCTCCTGTACTAATACACGTCTTCACGTATTATATGCACCGCGAGAGGCGCGAGGCCTCTGACGAGGCCACGATTTAGTGGAAATCGTATATCTATGATTAAGCTTATTCAACGTCTAAATAGTTTAATTGGAGTTATTATAGGAAATGGATTTTATTCAGGTTGAAGTTTACGATTTAAGGCTCGGTCGAAATGTAATTTTAAGCTCGCGCTATTTGGGAAATGAAACTGTTATTCAAACTTCACGTTTGATAAGTAAATTGAATTAGGGTTTGAGTTTGATTAATATCAATTTTTAATGTTAACCTTGCGCTCTTATAAAATCTGCGTGTGAAATTTGACGTGATTTTATGAAGTTTATTTTTTGCTACACTTGTTTGCTGAACATTATTTACACCGAGTATTTGCTTTATTGCACATAGAATTTGTGCGAAATTGTTCGAAATTTATAAAATCTGAAATTTTCAAATAATAGTTCTTTTTGAGAACTTTTTTTGAACACTTTTATGAAGATACAACAGTTAAAGACCATATCTTACACCTAAGTTATAGATAGATGTTATTTGTTATAAATTATATTAAAAAATTATAAATTAAGATGATTTTAATAATTGTGATATATTAAATTGGAGATATTAATTTTAGGTAATTCATTAAGTAATCGACTGAATCAATTGTTTCGTATAAAAAATTTACTACTGAATGTGGAATACAAATGAATTTGTAATCACAATATTTAGCGAGCAATTCATTTGTCGTAAACAAAAGTAATTAACAATTTTATATTTGTAACTTAATTATCCAATTTAATGATTATAAAACATCAACATCGTCTCTACTACTAAACAAGTATTAACTTAATTACCATCATTTAGAGATAAATACGATATCCGGTTCGAATAATTTCGCACAATCATTCCATAATAAACACATATTTGAGACTAATATCCGTCAACATAATTTAGTATGCAACGATAAACTCTTAATGGCAGACAGTAATAGTGAAAAGCACAAAACATATTAATAAAACACTAATATTTCCTATAGTTAAATATAACAAAATTTATAATGGAGGTACTTAATTTATTTGCTTAGTAACTAATCCTCACAGTTGTGTCATTTATAACTTTATAAGCCCATTGATTATAATAGCATTCTGTGAAGTTGAAAGCAAATTGATTGCAAAACATGCAGAGCAAGAAAATCTGCAGCGATAGTGTTTGGCAAGGAATAAATTTGAAAGTTTATCAGTTTGACAGGTACATATGGTACGTGGTGAACTCACGTTTCGGTGTTATAATGCTTAAACGCGTTTTAACCCCGATGTATGGAATACCGCTTCTTTTATGCCTTACAAAGCAACATCGAGAAGAGATTAGGCGACTCCTTTCACCACTTCCATGTACGACCCTCGTATCGAGTTATAAGAATCTCGGAGCAGCTCGTGCTTTCGCTAAGGAAGAAGTCGTCTCACGTGCCAGAGACCATACATTTTCACTTTGGCACACGTGCCGTACTCGTCGTCGCCTTCGCAGCCGTCGACGGCGACATATTCCCTTTCGCCTCCCCCTTGCCCCCTTCGCCCTCCCCCCCCCCCCCCCCCCTCCCTCTCGCGACATCGGGGGCCGTCATGCCATGAGTGCCGATCTCGATACAAAAGCTTGCCTCGTAGAAATGGAGATATGATGATGCGCTCCGTTATGCATTATGCATATAGGCTAAATCGTGGAAATATTACGCATATATAGAATAAAAGCTACTTATTGAAAAACGCGGCCTTTCGGATATTTTAGAAAAACATGCACATCAAATATGTATCTCGTCTAGTCCCCCTATATATTCTTCACCCTTGGGGGTTTTTTTTTTTCAAGCAATTTACCAGATATATCCATATTTTAAACAGTTTTATTTTATGGTTTGAATGAGATTGTTGTAAATTTGAAAGCACTAGGGATAACATTTTTTATACTAGGATATCAGGAACATTTTAAAATTTTAAATAATAATGTATGCATTCTTAGTTGATCGCGAACATTCTTAGCTGAATGTATTTTTAATGAATAATTTATTTCTAAATGTATAATTGTAGTTTGTAGTTTTCTGGTTGAAATATTGCAAATTTGCCTTTATTGGAAAAAAATTAATAAATATCCCAGTTATATGTATTAAGTAAACTGAAAAAATGTTATTAGGTGGCTTGGCTCTCTTCAGTTTCTGTATTAGATTTTGCACTAAGAGTACAAAAGATTAAATTAATTTATAGCTGAAGATAAAAATTAACGACTCGCATGAATGGTAAATATTCGACCTCGTTTTAAACATCTCGCCACGCCATTCGCGATCTGAAACTGATTTCAAAAATTCGTTCTATTTTACTCAGTTGCATACAGAAGAACAAATTGAGAAAGTACATCGCCAAGCAGGACGTAGTAGGTCCGATAGCGTATCCAATTCGTTTCACACGGCGGTTACCGCGCTGGATACTAGTTAGAAACTTTCACGAAAATTTACGGAATCACAAGGGGAATTTACAGGCGCGCGATGGACCAACCCATTCGTTGAAGTGAAGCAACCAAGGGTCGCCGTGATATTTTTTACAGACCTAATTGAATTGTTCGCTTCAGGGTGAATTATTTTGTTTCAACGTTCATTCTTACGTATACCATTATTTCATTAATAAGTAATTCTGGAAGTCTTATAACTTTAATGATACGTTTAGGAATATACACAGCTATTGGCGAATGATATGAATAATGAGAAATTTTATTATTTTAACTCAATTATGATTAATTTCATTGGAAGACAAATATATTAAGAAGAAACTTGTTTAACCAGAGTATCATCAAACATTTAATTTAAAATTAATCCCGGCAATATTATAAAGTCATCATAAATATTGCGAATAAAGTGTACAATTCCGCGAATATGATTAAATAATTAGCGAATGTTGAAACCTAATGATTTACATATAGCACGATAAGTGGATGAAAACAAGCCCTCCAAGCCGCGCAGTTTGTCTCGTAATTACACTTGTTTTATGGACCGTTTCGTTGGCAGATACTTTAACTAATTGTATAATTGCTTGGAAGTAAGCAACGAGCTCGTCGACGATGCGATACTTTACGTCCAGTTAGACTCTCGTTTGCGAGGAGAAAAAAGCCGCCGAACGGGGAGGGTCAAGCCACGATGCCGGCCGTCATTTGCCGCGCGTTTTTTATACCCTCTTAACACGATTAAATGTCTCCTAATTTGCCGCGTTTCAGTTACCGCAATTAATTAGCGAGAGCAATCCCGAGTTCGCAAAAGTAACGAATGCAATTACGCGAAAAAAAGAAAAAAGAAAAAGCAAAACGCTTTTCAAAAAAGCGAATAAATAAACGTTCCTTCGGAATCGCTCCTTTTGACGGGCACGTTTCAAAGGCGAAATCTCGAACGATTGTGTATTCAGAGATTTGCTGAATTAGCGAGTCGCTCGACTTCGTCAAATATTTGTTCAATCACCGCGAAGATCTTGCGCCCAAATTCATGATCGGTGTATTTGTTTTTACCCTTTCTTGCGCTTCTTTTCGCTCGGGAACAGGAGTGTCGATTTCGTTATGGCTTTGTAAGTCAAACCGCCGGATAATGTCGCGTTCATGTATATTCGATTGGTCGCGACTTTGTTTTGTATAATCAACGAGAAGTTGAATTGGGGGGGGGGCTCCAATTAAATAACAAAAAAAAATCAAAAACGGCCCTTTTCTTGATTGCCCTTTCGTGCTAGCGCGCGGTTCGTTTTGCAAAGTTGAAAGTATTTTGCATCCAAAAAAACCGCCGATTCAAAAAGTCAGACTGGAATGGGAGGGCGAGGTTTCGGAAAGGGCGAGCGACATTTAGCGGGAGCTGACGTCGGCTTAATTAGAGGAGGTTTTTCAGCCACTTAAATTACGTAATGCGAGAGCCCCGCCATCAAGATCTCGCGGGCGTGGCGGGGAGGGGGCGCAAATTAGCTCGGTCGAATGGATCAAAGCTGTTTAATGTAGCCTCTTATTTAAGAAATCCATAATCGCTTTTCGGCAGGTCCAACTTTATCGCGTCACCACCGAAATCAAAACCACTTTGCCGCGTTGCTCGCTTACGCTTCGCCCTTTCATTCCCGCCGATTTTCGTCCTCCGCTTCGCGTCACGGCCGGCCAGTTTTCACCTTTAATTTCTTTCAACCGTGATAACCGACGAATCCCGTCTTCGGTAAACTTATAGCGAAAAAGCTTTTTGACCTTCTGGCCGATTAATTTTTCAAGTCGCAGATTTTTTGGACCAGTATAATGAATTATGGAATTGTTTTTTATTGACATCTTCAAATGATTGGGAACTTGATTTCGTGATTTAATTAACTCATGGGTTTTATTTAAATTATATATTCGTAATTAAAATGAATATGATTAAAGGGACATGATTTCATTATTATAAAATATTTTCTTATGACTAAAAAATTGTAAAAAGCAATGTATTCTTTCATTGCAGATACTATAATGATTGAGTAATATTTAATAATTTTTTGTATAAATGCCAAAACCATTTTGAAAGCAAAAATGGCCGAATTAATCAAGTGGGTTGTCGAGTTTGACAATTTACTTTTTCTTGTTACGTATCGCGCGTTTATGCCAGATTAGCAATTCATAGCCGCGGAGTTGTTATTGTCACGGCGAGGGTCCTCAACCATTTAGCATGGAGGCAATACACGACGGCAATAATAATAATTAAGAAACATCGTAACGGCAGCATATTTGGAGACCTGGACGCGCGTTCTTGGCTCAACCTTCGCTCCGCCATTCTCGGCGCTCGCTCTCACCTAATCTCGAGCAGGCGCTTGTTAAAAACGCCCGTGAATATAAAGAGTTGCATTATTAAAGAAGTTTGCGCGACTGTAACAAAAAGTTCGAGTCTGCCGGGGGAGCGGAACACCGAGAGAAGGAAAAAAGCTACGAGCCCTCAACGACTGGCAAGTCGAGAGAGAAATAGGGTGAGAAGCACGGGGGCGATATAGGAATTCGAAGACGCGGACCTAATTTTCCCTTTTTCCTTATTTTTTCCTTGCTCCTTTTTATGCTTTTTATTATTATCTTTTTCGAAGTAGATCAATTCGCGCACTCGGGAGTCCATACGATAGAAAATTAACTGAAAATTAAAAAAAAGGAAAAGTTTAAAACATAAAATTTCATTCATTATTGTTTATCTTATTTTTGTTTCATAACAATATAATGACGCATAAAAGATAAATATTCGTTTGTAGAACAAGGTTTGTAGGTATTTTCAAAAATTTTCTTAAAACATCGATAATTGGAATTAGACCGCGATTCAATTAGATTGCGAGCTTAATTAATTCGAATCCACTTTCTATTTCGCGCGTCGCTAATAGGACAATGTGGACCGTGGGGCTCGTAATGCCACGTGCAGTCGACGATTTCTTATTCAATTTCCTTTACTTTTTGGCGGTGGCACTTGAATCCCTTAAGTCTACGGATCGGCAGAGCAGTCAAAGAAACGGGCAAAACAAAAACACCGGGACAAGAAGTAACGGCACATAATTAGCATAACGACACTAATTAAAATACAAATGAAGAGTCTTAAGACGATGCAGCGTTTGGTGACTCATTATCGTCCGAATGCTATCCTTCTCTTTTTCGCGACTATCGCACGCGCTACTCACATTTTACTGACATTCACTTAATTATGCTTAGTGACTTTAAGAAAATATATTACACTTAATTTTTCCTATTTTAAATAGTATAGTTTTGCTTATTTTATATCTGATGATTTTTTTAAAGTGTAATTTAAATTAAAACCTTTTTTTTTTAAGTATAATTTAAATTAAAATTTCACTTCAATTATTTTTATTAATCCATCGATCAATCGGAAAAATCGGTTTCGTTAAGAAACGAAAATATCGATTCTGTCGTTAAAAACTCGAGTAAGATTCATGTTAAAATAATTTCGTTATCGGGATCGGAATTATCCCACAATACTGAAAGCAAAATTTCCAGGGGAAATTAATTAAGCAACACCAAGAAATTTCTAAGATATTTATATTGATTCTCATACGCTTAATTGGAAGCGACATAAATAGACAATTACTCATATCTCATCCTTATCCTTTGTGATCCTGTGTACGCTGCGGAAACAAATTTTTACGGCGAATATAGATCCGGGTTATTGGCGTCATAAAGCATTCCGTTCTCCGGGGGAACTTGGATTCACGCGTGCCCGAATTTCATGGCTAACCCATAAGATTTTCAGGGAACATAAACATGATTAGGATAACGCGGAGCGGCCTCCGCCAGGACCGTCCAACAATTCACGTTAGATTACGATACGTTCGCTCCCGTTTCTCCCGACTCGCCAGATCCTTTTACGACTGCGTCACGGAATTCAATCGAGAATTGACTCCGGATCTCTAACCCTCTCTAATGTGTTATACGCGACATGTCAATTTACTGTCTCCAAGTCAGCCAATTTCTTACGTCACCCGAAATCGCTATTTTTTTCTTTTCTTTTCTCTTCTTTATTATTTTTTCCTTCTTCCTTTACTTTCTCTTTAACCATATCGCGTTTTCTTTCCCGTTGCAACGTTATCTTCCGTTTTGTTAATTTCCTACGAGAGGGAAGCTTGAATAATAATCCCGCACACGGTTGTTAAAATATCGCGAGCCAACCGACAGGCATGCCTGTCGCGGCTTTAGACTTCCGCGCACGTAAAGTTAACTCTGGCTCGGTGGTTATATGCCGGCGACCCTCCTCCATTCTCAGCCGCTCACCTCGAGCCTATCGACGAAACGAGCGGGGCGCTTTCTCCTCTCTCCAACGGTTGACACTTAATTTCCGTTATTCGTACGCAGTCTTAACGTCGCTCGGCGTTCTTCGTTTTAACGTCACCCCACGAATTTGCCTGCTTTTCTTCGGGCGACGCCAGCTCTCCCGGCCCAACGGAAGTTGAAATACGGAACGCGCGTCGGTCCGACGTTGCTTTTAAGGTCGTCAAAACGAAATATGACCGGCGAGCACCGGGGCGGCGTATAAAGATAAAAAAAGAGGGGAAGGAAAAAAAAAATTGCGACCGCGTTCCCTCCGTTGGGAACGCGAGCGTCGGGCGATGTTGTTACATTGTCGTAAAATCAAGAAAATTTGCAAGCAAACTGTCGCAATAAAATATTGACGCGCCGGGGTCCGAAGTTGTGGTCGCGCTGATAGTATAAATTCCAGGGGGGGGGGGGGGTATGAAATATGTAACGTCAGATATTGAAAGCAACGAAGTTACCGGAGAAGAAAGACGATTCCACTTTCGTTACACGACTTAACAAGCGGTGCCGTCGGAATGTTTATAGGAGAATGTTTCAATTAACTGTTCATGCTCCGGAAGTTATTCTTTCGTAAGCTTTTCGCGTAAATAATTATTCTTTCCAACCGTTAAAGTAATTTTACTTGAAAGTTGAAGGCACATTTACCTTGTATATTGAATTTCGTGAATTAACTAAAGAATAATATATTGAAACAATTATTAAATTAAATGTTCATTGTTATGATATAAAGATTATCGTATTTGATACACATACCCTCTTCAGTTTAATATTATTGCAATTAAATATTATACATTTCAAGATTTCACTTAAATGATTATTCTGATTCATTAAAATAATTTTTTATCATTTTATTTTACAGGACATTAATTTTTATTTTATGCTACACAATCTGATGTATAAATAAAATGTTATAAATAATGGTAGAGTTATTTAAATTTTTGAAATTATAATTAGACATTTGAGGAATTAATTTAAAAATTTTTAAATTTTGGTCAATAAATTGTTATAGTAGTTAATACCACACTGAAAAAAAAGGTGGGTTGAATCAACCGAATTTCACTTGAATCAACTCTAGTATTACGTTGTATATAACCAAGTGCGTTCTTCAGTAGATCTAAATGGCATAATTTCTTTATTGAAAAAAGTCGTTGGGTAGAATCTACTCCGCGAGTGTTGATTTCAAATGAAGCATTAAGTAAGAACAACTGCTACTCGCAGTTAATTTAATATATTGAAATTCTTAATTCAACTGATTCATGGAGTAAAATCTACTTCACGAGCGTTGAATTCAAATAAAGCATTAAATAAAAACAATTGCTATTTTCAGTTAATATAAGGTAACAAACTGTTTCATTCAACTGACTTGTGGAGTAGAATTGAGACATGTAAATTGGAAGCAAAAA
>JABFPN010001929.1:0-25311 GCA_022817305.1 Leptoteleia sp. ZL-2020 | reverse complement strand
GTTTTGGCCCCCTAGTGGTGGCAGCCGGGAGCTCCAGCGCATCGGCGGGCGGGGCCGCGCCGTGGTGGTTCGCCGGGCGACGCCACTGGCGAAGACGCCCGGCGCCATTGTTTTCCGCGCGAGCGCGACGCCGGCCGCCGCGACGCCACTTTCGCCCGCAACGTCGCTGCCGATGCCCGGCGTCCCTCACGCCGAGGCGAGTCGCGCTCTCATTTTTGCCGCAAACTCTCGACGCTTTTTCGCCGGCTCCTCGCGGCTACTTTACTCGGGGGGCCCCCTTTCGGGGGGGGTCGCGAACGTTTTGGCGCCAGCCGATCGGCAGTGCGTTTCGGGGGTGATGAGAGGGGGCACGGGGGTACACGCGATCGGGTCGGCTTGGTTTGTCGTTTCGGGGCTGGCCGAACTATTCGCGAGGTTGTCGAGATTTTTCGAATCCGGGGTACGTGGGGCGATTTGGGAAAGTGAGGTTAGGGGGTGGATTGTTAGATTCTTAATAATGGTTTGACTCGAGGGGGAAGAATTTTGCTACTTAATTATATCACGGTTCGAGTTTTATGTTTAGTTTTAAATGGAACTGAAGAATGAAGCTTTGTTTTTTTTTATTTAGCATGAAGAAACAATGTTTGTAAACATTTGGAATGTGTAAAGTTATTGAACTCTCATATAAAAAAAGTAATGCATTCAAAATCTTTAGAACATTTTAATTATCAATACTAAATCATATATATTATATTACATAAACATATCACTCTTAAACTCTTCTGTATTCTCGATATAACTACCTTTTTTGTGAATTTTAATTAAAAAAACCTTGTCTAATACAATATAAACGAAACTCAGCGACGGTGACAAATTAAGTGATATTTTATTTTATTTTACTTAAATTTCTTGTAACAGGAACTGCAATCAATAAGAATTAACATGTAATTTAATTCTTTGCTTCCGCACTTTTTGCACAAAGATCGTTTGAATAATGATAGTTTTGCTATAAAAAAAGTGACATAAATGGAAACTTTGCTCGCGCCCTGAAATAGTTTTCTTTTGATAAAAGCTTCTTTTCAACGAGTCGCATTTTTTTCACCGGCCTCCCTTTTATGAGCTTTCATTTGATGTGCTTAAAAACCTCCCATTTTTTTTTCAACTGTGTCGCTCTTGCTACAATAATTTTTTAGGTTAATTTTCTAAAAGAAATTTCTGCGTCCTTCACTTTTTGGTACGGCAGTTTCTTTAACAAAATTTGCAAACAGATTTTTCTTCGCATATTACATTAATACGTTAGTTTTCGTGCGTCTCTTATTTATTATATTTTCTCTTTCATTCTATTTCATAAAGAATCATTCATAAATATAATATAAAATCAGCTGTGCAAAAAAGAAACTTCTTATTGTTTGACTGAGGACAAAGTAAAATGTTTCATATTTTATCTTACTTAGTCAATTTAAAAAACAAAAACGTGCATACATTATATTCGTTTTATTTATTTAGAACAAATTATCATAAATATAAGGCTATGTATATACGTGTTCTCCAGATATTTTTGAAATTATAATATTTTAAATAAGATTCAAATATGAAGTTATTTTAAAATAAAAGATGATTTTAAAATAAAAATAAGAATTATAATAATAAACATTGTTATTGTTTTTATTATACCAATTAAACAATGTTTGTTTATATTTTTTATTTGGAAAACGTATCATTCTTCATATTTTTTAATTACACGAAGCATCGCTAAGTTGTTTATGTTATTGCACATTTTCAAGATGCAAAATGCAAACATTGTTTTTGTTTTTCATGTGATTACTTGCCGCTGACCTTCAAAATGTACACAAACGCTGTTTATTTATACTAAATAAACTTAAAAACACCATACTTTTCAATTCTACGAATTAATTTACTTATTCTAGTGAGTGAAAAACAATATAGATATACAAAAGACATTATTTTAACAAAAAAAATAGCAAAACATGGTCAGAAAAGAATTTTGTTAATCGAACCAGATATTTTGTCGTTATTTACGAAAAATTTTGATAACACTGAAAAATGAATCGTTTTCAAAACACAAAATATAAACAACCTTTCTTGTTTTGTTTTTACATCTCTTCTTATGACCTTTGGATGTAAATAAATAATATAATTGTTTACATTTCATTAATTTAATCTTCCAAATATTTACAAACAACGTTTTTTTACATGCTCAATTTCAAAAACCGTTTCATCCTTCAATTTCACGAAATTTTCTTGTTTTAACAAAATAATTCAAACGTTTTTATTAAATTTAATTTAACACGTTATTCCTATCCGCGGAGTACTCGGTCGAATTACAAACGAAATTACCGGTTCGATCGAAAAATTAAAAACTAGGGACGCCGTTAAAAAAAAAACTCCCGTCCGGAAAATCTTCGGCGTGATTAATGATGTAAAACATCTAGCCGCGCGAAACGTTGCCAAGTTAATCCGGCGCTTGTTCTTTTTTTTTTCACGCTCTTCGTCGGATTAATCGAATATGACTGATTTAAAGCTCGCCATTTTGCGGAATCATTGCCGGCGCATTTTAATGAAAACGATTGGAAGAGCACGGCAAATCCGTTATAATCTGCGGGGCGCGTGGTCAAATATGAGTTATCGCGGATTACAAGCGGAAAAATGGCAAACATACATTATTCCCGCGCGGTTTAATTAAATACATAATATCGCCGTGGCAACCGCGCCGCGCAACAACCGCCAAAAGTAAACAGTTTAAATTGATTTGCAAAATAATTCGATGACCGTTGGCGCAAATATTACAACGCATTACCTTTGGTAATTAATGAAATGATATAATTGGTACTTTGGGCGTGATCAAGTTGTAAACAAGCTTTTGCCTTTTGTTTGTTATTTTATTTTAATTTCGCGTACTTTCGGTAGGTAAACGCGCGCGATTGTTTTCGTTTATTTGTTTACTACTTTCTAATGTCCTTTCAAATGTTTACAAACATCCAGGAAAAAACGTTTATATAGGTTGCCATATATGTGACATATATTCAGCCATATATACGGCATATATGTTTTGAAAAAGTATTTAAATTTTATTTGTTTTTTTTTTTCTAATTTAAGACTATAAATAAAGGAAACATTAAACAACTTTGTTTTTGTTTTGTATTTACATCCATTTTTATGTCCTTTGGATGTAAACAAGCAATATTATTGTTTTTGTCTCTTTAATTTGACCTTTTAAATATTTATAAATTATTTTTGTATATACACAATATTAAAATTAGGATACAGAGTTCAATTCCGTGTAATATAACTTGGTTTTTATGAAATATCAGAAGTTTAAATATATGAATACAAGTGAAAATATAATAAAAACATATAATCAAGGTAATTGACATTTATAGAAGATTCTAGTAGTTCCCTAGCCACAATATAGTTAAAAAAGACAATATTAAAAACGTTTCATTCCTAAGTTCCGTACGATAATTAAGAAATAACCAAGAAAATTATTTAATTACAGAATAAATTGATTTAGTTTCAGATGAAGAAGAGAGAGAAAAAAAATGGACGACGAGGAATAAAAGAAGAGGAAAGAAAATATGGATAATGAAGGAAGGGGTGGGGATGGAGGTCCCGGACAGTCAGATAACCAGATTGAAGGTGGCGCCCAATTACGTTCGAACATTTGAGTGACACTTCTCATTTATTTTAGCCGTCGACCTTAGGAAAGGTGTATCTAAACACACGAGGAACGCTCGCAGTCACGCACAAGTGAATCCCAAAGAGCCGTATCCCAAATTGAAATAACATAATTATCGTGGAAATTTAAAAACCGTGACTCCCGGGGCTTCTGGATTTTTTTTCTGATTCCAACAAATCAATTTGCGAGGCGCGGATTTCGGGCGGCATTTCGCGAAGCAGCTAACATCTTAATTTTTAAATTTCAACTTTGGATAAATAATTTTCAATGAAAAAAAGTGGTTTATAGGTTAAGTTAATGTATGTTTCCAGTTTAAATTTGGACAATTTAATATTTAAAAGTCAAATATTGATAAACCTAGTTTCTCACAATCTAATAACTTTTCAAAACCTAATAAAGCCAGTACAGA
Source organism: Leptoteleia sp. ZL-2020 (assembly GCA_022817305.1). Classification (NCBI taxonomy): domain Eukaryota; kingdom Metazoa; phylum Arthropoda; class Insecta; order Hymenoptera; family Scelionidae; genus Leptoteleia; species Leptoteleia sp. ZL-2020. Next base: position 21,226 of record JABFPN010001929.1, on the reverse strand, counting down.
TTGGAATTTGTTGGAAAAAAGTTAGGTTAAAATTTATTATACTGCATCAAAAAAGTGGGAGAAGAGACAATCTTCTTATATTTATTGTAAACAAACAATAAGTATCACATGACCACAAACTTTCCCCCACTTTTTCACACAGTATAAACATTATTTAACCTAACTGAAATTAAAACAAATACTTTTATCACACCATAACCCCATCCCCTTCGCGCATCAGCCACATAATTTAATGACAATTCCCCTCTCGATTTCGCCATGCAGCGTCCTCTCGCGGTAACTTTTTGAAGACGTTAACGATAATTGGATATAAATGTTTCTGTTACGCGGAAGCGGCATAGACAACGATACAAGTGAATTTTAATGCTCTCTAATTTCAGGGTTTACCGCTCAGCAATGAGGAGTATAAACAGCAAGTGCATTGCGGCAACGAGCTCCGACATCTCGGTGTAATCAGATACCCAACTTGGGGAGACTGTAATTGAAAACATCCGGGGACATGCGCAAGCTTCTGATCCGAGCCGCTCTTCAAAGACGCATCCCTGTCGTCTTCGCAATTAAAAGTCATTTACTTTTTTCGCTCCACTTTTTATCCCTCCCCTCCTCCTCACCTGTTCGCCACCCCCTTTCACTCCTTTGCCATTATTACCATTTTTGCAAAATGTCTTTGATCAAAAGCGTAACTGAAGTAACGACGAAAATGGCGACAAAAAAAAAGAAACAGATTGGAAAAGTAAAGTCAAAAGAAAAGTCGGAATAGAGGGTAAACAAAGGATGAAAACAAAACGCGCCGGTGCGAAGTAAAATTAAGTGAAATAGGTTATAAATGAGTCAAGGTAGTGAAGAGAGAAGGTAAATTGAAAAAAAAAGAGTAGGAGACGTTGAATTATTATGTACGAAGCTGGAAGAAAATTTAGTGTAAGATCGAAACTAGTTGAGAAACGCGTTGTCAAAACGTCAATAGGGATTAGACGGAATCCTGAGAATTCGACTGTATAATTATGGTAAGTATTTCATTTAGGCGCTTCGCTCTTTCAGGGTATCAAGGGGTTTACACGGCGCGGCCTTATTGGGCGCGCCTTCGATGCAAACAAGTTTTTTGACTCATTTCTGTGATTTTTGTAACTCTCGCGCAAGGGAAATATATTAAGTCACAATTTTTGTATAAATTTGTTGCTTCGAGAAGTGAATAGAGTATTATAATTTGAATCCCACGACGGGAACATTCCAAAAGTGTTCCATATTTGAGATAAATAAAAATTCTAAGTAAGCAAGTTATAATACTGGATTATTGAAACATGCTTTACCTCTGTATTTATTTCGAAGATAGTAGCTCTATCATTAATATGTTTAGGCGTAAATTATTTGGTTGTTTGTTGCAATAGAAGTATTTAATATTCACTCACCGACTGGATCGCCACTGCATCACTGCTCCACTGCTCCACTTTGGCACTTCATCACATTCGTACCTACGTATACACTGAAAAAAAAGAGATTTGAATCAAACAACAGCTTATATATAGTTGTCAAATAGAACTACTTATATAGAAATCAATTGTTACCATATATCAACCATACATGGCCATATATGAATCAAGAAAAAACATACATGAGATTGTTGAAACATATATGAATCATACATCTTACTAGAGTCTATAATACTAAACAATGTTTGATGTTAAAATTCATTGAAATCATATCTTTAAAGTTACAATTTTAAATAGATACAAATAGTTACATTACTCGTAACCGTTTTCATGTTAAAATACGAAATAATGGCGAAGCGCGGGACAAAAAGTGGAGCGTTTCATTATTGGCAGCATCATATTGGGTGCGATAATGCCCTTTTGGAATAAACGACCTGGGTTAAGTAGGTGTAAATACCGGGCGCAGGCCAAGTTGGCCGTATCTTTGACAAAGGACTCGCCGCCAAAGGAGGTTTTCCTTTCGCCGCTAATAATTTCAATGGGAAGATTTTCTTACGGGGCGCCCTGCATCTTTTATCTCATCGTGCCTCTGTCTCGGCCACGTACCCTCATAATCGTCAATGCGCTCGGCGAAACTTTCAATGGCGAAAGAAAAAAAAAAAAAGGAAGCCTCTGATGAATGCCGCTACCGTCGCTACCAAACTTTTTCCTTCCAAATAACCCCACTGCGGAAGTTTCGCTGGAAAAGATACTTAGCGTTGACTGAAACCTCGGACGATTCGAAGTGACGTGCAACTCAATAAGTCCGAAAACAACGGACTCGGCTTCCGAATTCGCGGAACGATACTTGTATCGGACGAAGGGATCAGGTTTTACTGTTAGAATCAGGGAATTGGTCTTCGGGGCCGTTTGAAATTCCCGCTAAAATTGCGCCGGGAAATTTAAAATTAAGTCGATTAATATGTTTTGTTTCTTTCCTCAAAATTGTACACTGCTGAATTGGGGAAAAAAATCCAGTAAGATGTTGAAAATCAAAAATTAATACAATGGTTTTAAAATTAAGTCTTTACACAATTCTCGTTAATTTCCTTATACCCTACATGCATGGTCACTTTCTTTAGTATATCTCAAAATTCAACCTTAAAGGTACCATTAAAAGTAAGACAAATTACTGCTCAACTTTAGTCATTAATTTTATTCCGAGACAAGTTCTAGCATCTATTAACTTACAATTAGCTATTTAGCCCATGTTTGAAAAATGATGATTTATTAACTGGTTGAAGGTCGAGTGCAACTTTTGTTGGACAGTATGAAAAGGGCAGAATCATAAACTAAAATATTAGGTTAAGAATTTGAATCGATCGATTTCTTTAATTTAGAAACACGAATACAGTTTAGAAATAGTAAATATTAATCTTTGTATGGCCATATATGATTAGGCATGGTCGATACATGGCAATAATTAATATTGCTTCCTTATATTGAAATTAATTGTTACCATATATCAACTATATACAGCTGTATACGACCATATATGAATTAAAAAAAACATGCCCATATAAGACACTGTTAAAACATATATAAACCATATGTTTCATTTTTACTAGGGTAATCTATATCCCCACCACTAAATACTCAAAATAAGAATAACTAAATTCAACATGAAATCCGCGGGAAAACAAAATATTCAAACTGAAACATCCCATCGAAAGGCCTATTAAACGAATATCCCACTTATTTATCAGTGTAATAACTCGACAACCCACTATAACAGTTCCACCCATCGGCCTCGGGCCACTCCACCCAGCCGAAGAGTAAGAAAAAAGTAAAAAAAAAAGCCCTCAAAGAGCGATCGGGTTAATCCATGGCGGGCGAGCCAACTGGGACCCGTGGAATCCCGGAATCGGAATCCTTTCTCTGTGTCGGCGTCCGCGCGTACGAGCCAGCGGACCAGCTGCTTTTGGCGCTTAGCCGCTGGTTTTTTTCAGGGCGGCGACAAGCGGCAGCACCTGGAGCCGATCGAGGGAGTGAGCCGCATTCGAGTGCGCCGAGCCGTGCAACGAGTGGCCGCGAAAAACGAGGGGTCCCACCCCTTCGCTCCCCCCCACGGGTCCCGCGTACATACTCCTCCCTTTTTTCGGCCCCCCACCTCTCTTTCCACTTTTCAGCCTGTCTCAATTTTTCGTCTAATGTTCCCCTTCTGACCCCCGCCCCTCTTGTTATTTCTTTTATTACGCTTGTATCCCCCGTTCCCTGTGATAGGCTATAGATACTTTATCATCCTCTACTTTTAATGCTAATTATATGTAATGACGTTAAATAAATATGGGAATGGAAGAGAAAACAAATTATTGAGATAATTTGTGACACGTGCTGACACGTATTAACATTTTTCATGGTGGTAAACATTATTTCGGTGTAACGAAGGATAAAAATTAGTTATATTTTACTTTATGTATGAGTTTTGAACTCCCGTTCGCGAATCTACGAGATATTTAAAGTTAGACATAATAACAAATAAATGAAGATGTATAAACAACAATTAACCTGGTCAAAATGAAAAATATGTGGTTTAGTATGTTTTAGTAATTTCATATAAGAAAATGAAAAATTATATATGTTTTTTTTTAGTTGATATATGGCTGTATACGTTCAAATATGGTTGATATATGGTAATAATTTATTTGAATATCAGGAAATAATTGGAACCATATATGGCTTGAATATTATATCAATTATTGTCATATATTGAACATGTATAACCATAAATGTCTATAAATTAAGAAAAAATACCTAGAAAGGAGTGTAGTGGCAGCCATTATCTCCTTAAAATTTATCGTTACATTATTTTACATATTTTTTACTTTCAAAATGTTTTACCTTGATACGTCCATATATGGATGTTTTACTTTCTATATGAAATTGTTAAAACATACCATATATATTTCATTATTACTAGGACAGTCCCTTAACACCATAGTAAAATAAAAAAAATATATAAAAAAAGTGCAGTCTATCAATAAACAATCCATAATATCCCTATTAGCCTGCCTTTATCTGTTACTCTCCCCTTGCCCCCTCCGAATGTCTCTACATCTCTTTATTTTGTTTTGCTGTATGTATCTATTATATATAAAAAAAAAGATGCGTGCGCTCGTCAGTACCCTCTTTGAGCACGAGGATGCGCGGCCGCATGTTGCCATAATGAGTCCGGGGCCCCCTTTTCATTCGACGTCGGCGCTGCACCTCCAAAGGGAGATTAAAGTGCCGCGAGATCTTCGGTGCTTTATTTATCAACCGCCTTTCTCTCGCAGTGTGCCTCCGCTTTTTGTATCCCCTCCCGGTTTCTTGCCTTTTTCGGGACTTCCGCGGCGTTTTTGCCCGCCGTGCCCTTTCTTCCCCAGACCGCACCCGGTTTTTCTGATCTCGCCGAGGATTTGCGGACAAATTTCGAGTAATTGCGATCCAAGTGCCTTTTAGACCTTTTCTTCCTCGTTTCATTATTTTGTCCCTTTATGGCTGTTTCTTTTTTGTCAAGTAAAATTCACCAGAAAGGGATTTTTCTTCCACATTTTAGACGAATTGTTAGTAAACTGGGCCCATTACTTGTCCAAACTACCATTTTTATAATTTAACAACACTGAAGGTCAAATAAATATTCTTTGTTATGAGAGGTTCGTAGCTCAGTAGGCAACTCTTTAAGTTTCTGTCTCCAAGGTCTTAAGATCGAAACCTCATGGTAATTAATTACTAGGATAAATTTTTGTTTATAAACGCTTCCTCGTGAATTCTTGTGATATTTCATGTCCTGTTTATGATTATTCTGATGCAAAATCTGCAGGAGTGTTCCTTTATCCAGGGTATGGTATTGCATAAACGTTTCATTCCTCGTTCCCATGAAACAAATGCATAAAAATTAGTTTAAATATATTACGCGTGATGCAACAACAACAAAAACTAGGAGTACTGATATTTTTAGGTCCCAAATCCTCGCGTCCTCGGGAAAATGAAAGCGTCGAAGAAAAGGTAAAGACGACGGGGAGAAAAAAAAGAGGACGCCGCCACCTCAGGGGGTACGTGTAAGCCACCCTTAAGAAGCAACGATATAGCATGCGCGTATCCGCAGATCGTACGCCGTTCTTCGTGCGAAACGCAGCGAATAATGTGCTTATGCTTTTTCTTCGCCGCACACCGCCATCTCACCCCCCCCCCCCTCTTATCCTCTTGCCAGGGCTTTGGTCAGGATGCACACCTTTTTTCCTCCCCCCTCCGAACCATGATCCATCGTAACAAAGCATCGCCTTCGACTGTGGCGCGTATTTACACGGTGTAGATTACTTTTCAGAATGGGCGCTGTGACGTAAAGGACCTGACACAAAGCCCTATTTGCCGACACCATTTCACTGTGCGAGATTTTTTTCCATATACTAGTTTCCATTCGAGCAGCGGACCAATCGTCGCGCGAGTTGATTTTGTTTCGCTTTGTTCCCGCGAGTTCGGATTTTGCGCTGCATTGTTCGGCGACAAAAGTCGCGGGTTTTCGGTTCAGTCAAAGTTGTGCTTCGAATCGAACATTTTTTCCCCTTCAAGTACAAACGCGGTTGACCAAATATCGCGGGCGGGGAAAAATTGGGTCGCGCGGTACGGTCATAGGCGACGGTGGTTTAAACGGTATCGGTGTTAAGTTATGCGAATTGAACGGATACTTCCTTCGACGTTTCATTTTTCAACAGCACAATTCTTTTCAATTGTATCTACCTAAAATTTAGCTATAATTGTAAAATTAGCAACTGTATTTGATGAAATACTTTTAGAATTCAACAATGTTTCAGTTTATATTTAGTATTACTTGTACAGCACTATTTACTATTTATATAATTTCAAATAATTATATATATACTATCTTCAACCTTTCATAAGTTTACAAACATTCTTTCTTTACACTTTAATCTCTATTTAAAGCATAATTCTAGATTAATATTTATTCAATTATAAATATCTACTTAAAATTTAACTATATTTATAAAATTAGAAACTATTTTTGATGCCATATTCTTGAAACTCAACAATGTTTCAATTATTATTTTATATTAATTAATTAAACTTCACTTAAATATATAATAAGCCATTCCTTTTAATAATTATAAAAAGACTTATAATATTAATAAAAGTATCGCCTCTTTTTTGTAATTAAACGTTGATTGGTAGTATCAACAACAAATGACGACAGAGTCTGCCCGACTGTCTTGTCTCGGCAAAGAAGGCTCACATTCCTAGACAGCTTACAAGCATACTATCTGTGCGACCATCGCTCGCTCAACTTTTCATATCCAAAGATGTGCTGGATTTGTTTCATCTTCTTCTTCTTCTTTTCAAAACCGATATCCTTTTGATCTTACCCGCGAACAAAAAAATCGGCTTCTTCATTATACCCAACAAACAAAATGTTTTCAACAATTCAATCGAGCCCGTTCCACGAGCAACATTTTTCTACAAATCCTCTTATACCAAATGAACGTATACTTATTAAAAGGACTTTAAAACTTTTAAATTTCCCGCCTTTATCGGCTGGAAGTCTTAATAACAGCGAAACAATCACAGGAATCACAAAACGATTACGGATTAAATTTCAAACTAGAAATCTAAACTATAAATATATATACTATAAACTATAATATTGTCTCAGGGAAGGGGAACTTTGTAAAAATGATGCGAACGTAATTTGGCGGGAAATTTGAATCGAGCGAAAAACCCTGTAAAAATGAACTAGTAAGAATAGCATAAAATTATTCTTCCCGAGCAAAGAACGAAATGCACTTTAAAGGACCTTACCAACGAACTAATTCAATTAGTCCAATTAGAATTCTTTTTGGCGGGATATTTGAATCGACTTGGACTAAAAATTGGCATGAACCACGACATTGTTGGGAATGAAATGGCAGATTGGACGGCCTCTTTCCCTCCAAATGGGCAAACATATTCGAAGAAAATAAAGAGTACATTTGACGGTTTTTGCTCCCGACGCCAGAGCGAGACGAACAGTTGGTATCTGACGAACCAGCCGACTGTGATTGACCACGTTACACACTGCGATGAATTCATCACGATACGCTCTTTCAGCACGGATTAACGTGGCACGCAATTCACAGTCAAAGGGAATATAATAAAATTCTACTAAATACCATACACGCATCGTACATTCGGGTTATCTTCCCGAAATGTGATTCACGATCGGGCCTCTCGCCTAATCCCCCCCGCCCTTGTCCAAATTAGATTACATTGGAATTTCGACTTCATTGTGTGTAATTCGTCTCGCAACTTTATCGACAAAGGGTCAGCCTTTCTTTCCTCCTTTCACAGATCATAACATCAATTTTACACTTATTTTTTTACGAAGCAAATTGAATTAAGTGAAATCAACTTTTGGGACCGCAAGAAGTCGTATAACGCGTGAGGCGAAAACTACCCGGCTAAAGTAGCGTCAACTGGTGTTGATTTAAGGAGTTATTTTATTTCTTCTATCACAATTTACTACAAAGACTACAGCAACTTTTTTCTTATACAAGTTTCGCATTTTGTTACTTATCTATGGCCCATTGTAATAAACAAAATAAACGTATTTCCTGCACTGATAAGTTATATCCCAAACCAACTGTAAATTATAGTTAAACGTGTAATATTTTATCTTTCAGTGCAGTAAAGTATAGTAAAAGTGCTGTATTGTTCTATTATTTGTATTAAAAATGAACACATAAAGAATTAATGTTTGTAAACTTTAGATATTTAAATAAATTAAATAAATCAAAAGTATTTAATCTTTACTTTTCTTTCCACCTTTCTGCTGATTACGTTTCCCATTTTTTTTCTTGCCACTTTTATGCTTTTCGTTTCGATCTGGATCAATGGGTTCGGCTGAAAACAAAGAGAGTAAAATGTAATTTTGTATTTGAAAGATTCGTTGATGCGATAAATTTATATGAAATTTCTTAAATTTTTATTCACCATCTGGATTATCAGGCTTAGGTGTCGTTCCTCCACCTCTATGGCAAGAAGGCATATTACCCATTAAATGGGCACCATTTGTTACAGTCTTAAATGTTCTTCCATTTAAACTTATATGCTGAATATTTTTCGAATGCGAAGTTTCCCAAAGTGAAGCAGGTTTCTGAAATTATGCAAAATCTGGCTATTATTTGTGCATTATATTTAGCTTAGTAGAAATTAAATATATATGGCCCATGTATGTGTTAACAATTTCATATAAGAAAATAAAAAATTCATCTGTGGACTTATATGTTTTTTCTTAATCGACACATATGGATGTAAATGGTCGAGATATGGCAATAATTGATATAACATTTTAGCCATGTTTATGGTTTCACTAATACATAAATTGTATTTTCTTATATGAAATTATTGAAACCATATATTGAATATATATGGACCACACATGTTTCAATTTGTTTTCAAAATTGATCAGTTTTTAATTTTTCTGCTCCAAAACAATACTCACTGCAAAACCTGTCACCACAATGGAGAGAACGACAAAAATCACGATCGATTTCATGCTTGCGACTTCGGCGAGGTATCCGCGTCACGCCGATTTTATAACCAGGCACGTGTTGTTTTCTACATTTTCAACGGCCAAGCTACGCATTTCCTATGATTAATATTCAGGAAATATTAATTAAACGAAGTTGTTATTTTGTTAATTACACAATATTTGTCCGTCACTTAATTAATTACAATTATCACGTACATCCCACGTACGCATTTTGCAGGAAATCATTACAGTCTAAATATTTGCCAAGCGAAATTATGTTCCGATGAATGAGTTGAATTTTAATTAATTCAATATCACGCCGCGTAACATTTTATTTGCATCGTTGTATATTTCATATTACTTATATTACATTTTTTATTACAATTTTATTGGCAAATTTCATTCCTTTCATAATTTTCATCGTACTTTTTACAATTTATTTTACAATTTATATCATAATTTTGCTTACTTTGTTACTTTGTTTTATTCGATTAACGTTATAATTATTTTTATTTATTTTTTCCCAATATAGATATACTTTTCCCTAGTAAAAATGGAACATATGGTTTTAATAATTTCATATATGAACATATATATTTTTTCTGAATTCATATATGGTTGATATATGACAATAATTAACATCATATTCTAGCCATATATGATTTCAGTAATTTCCTTATATTCAAATCAATTATTACCATACACCAACCATATATGGCTATATACAAATTAAGAAAAAACATATATGAAATTGTTAAAACATAATGTTTGTTTATTCATCGTATATTTTTATATATTACCTTATAGAAAATATTTTTTTGATCCTCAAAAGAACATTTTTTTAGTTATGAATACAAAAGTTGCAATACGAATTCAAATTGAGCACAATTTTCCCCGAAATGTTCGACCAGTAGCCCGATGCAATCGTTCCGGCTCAGACTAAAGCATTCTTTACGTCAGTTCACTAAGTAATCTTCAACCGGGACAAGAACGAGAAGAGGTCAGCGGGATATTTCTATGAACAGCTACTGGTTATTTCTTCACTTTTCCTCCTCTCCTCTGACTCGTCTTTTATAATTCGCCTGCTCTTATTCTTTTAATACCTTTTTTTTTCACTCGGCCCAATACCCTTGGATATCCAAATAATTTTTAACGAACGAGGTAGAAAAATATCTGAAAACACTTTGGAATCAGTAGACAAGGAGTCCGTTTATTCAAGGCACCAATGTTACACGGAAAAAAAAGTACTCGCTTTACTAAATAAATGAGTTTATCTAGCAATTTTTCACTAATTTAGTAAGAATTCATTTTATATGCAGAAGGACATATGAATTAAACCAAATAAAATGAATATTTAAACGTTACGTACACTGTATGGCTGATTCAACCATACACTTATCTTATAGGGACTGAACATAACCTCATTATGTTAACAAAAACTACTTCAATTTCACTGTATTGAGGATTAGATAAATTTGTACGGCTGATTCAGTCATATAGTGTGCGTAATTCAATGAACTCACTAGGTCAGTTTTCATAAAATTGATTCACATAAATTTGTTTGGCTACGATAGCTATAATTTTTACTTTTGTCAATAATAGCCAAACAATATATCTAATTGAAATAGAACTTTAGTAATGCACATCACATTTTTTAGTTTTAAAAATATTTCATTTCTTCGTTCCATAATGGATGGAACAAAGATGAAATTGGTATGCGACTGTTTCAGATACTAATGTTAAGCGAAGAAAAGTTAAAATTTCAAATGAAAATAGTGTGATATATTAAAATTATGTATTTACGGATTATACATTCATTTTTAGAACATATAAATGGTACACCTAAGATAATATCCTTGTAAATAATTCACCTTGAATGTTTTAAGTTATATTAAAAATTAATTTTTATAAAATGACATTTGTCTTCGCAGTGTAAATTCCACCGTAAGCAGCATCATCCTCTTCATCTTCAGTTCCAGAACTGAAAATATCAATTATAAACCTTATTCAATTTATCACTAAATACATATCTACTTTAAATTATAATTAAAGTTATAATTAATAAATAATTTTATATTTAGTTTTATATAAAATTTAATAAATATATATATATATATATATATATATATATATATTTATAAATAACATTATAATTAATAAATAATTATAATATAAAAAAATGTCTATTACTGAACCAATAATAATCACTGCACCAAAAAGTATTGGCAGTCATTACTTATTTATATATTATAAATTATTTATAAGGACATTAATGATATAATAATTGATGATAAATTCCGCCCAATACTGTCTGCCAACTGCAAGTATTGGTAAACTAGTTGGCCAATTAATGACAAACTAGATGGCCAATACTGCAATGTGCTGCTACAAATTCTTACTTTAACAGTCAGCAATCAGCCAATTATTAGCCGACTACTGACAACCAATCGGCGTCCATTATATACCCAGGAATGACCCAATACTTGGCAATTTTGTTCCATTATTAATACTGAGGTTTCTTACCCTAGTAAAAATGAAACATATGGTCCATACACGCTTTAACAATTTCAAATAAAAAAATAAAAAATTCATACATAGACATACATGTTTTTTCTTAATCCATATATAGCCATATATGGTCGATATTTGGCAATGATTGATTTCCATATAAGGAAATTATTAAATGCATATATGCCTGGAATATCATATCAATTATTGCCATATGTCGACCACTTATGGATTAAGGAAAAACATATATAGCTATTTTCTTATATGAAATTGTTTAAACAAATAAGGACCATATATGCTTCATTTTTACTAAAGCATACAGAATATAAATATGAATAATTACGCCTTTTTTCCGGATCCAATGAAAAGGTTGTAGGTGTTGACGGTGATGAAATCATTATTCTCATAGACGTATCTCCCCGTGAGGATATCTGAAATTTTAACGACACGATTAAGTTGCAAATATTTTAAACGATCATGAATAAATCGATGGTAAGGAGACCAACGGTTCGTCGAAGGAAGACCCATATCTGAATCTGTGTCGTCTCCCTCTGCTCCATGTACATATTCATATTCGGGATCCTCGTCTTCTGTCAAAGCCTGAAATTTCTCCTCAACTGATTGATATTGGGTAACATCTTGTGCCACGGGTTGCTGCAAATTATCAAAATTAATGCGCCCCGATCAAAGCAAAGTATTTAATTTTGACATTTAAATTTATTTCAGTCTGATTAGATAAGTTTTCTATCCGAGCACAATGTTTTTATATTTAATTCTACTATTATAAATTTCTAAATATGTATTTCGTATAAAGTTTTCTATCCGAGCACAATGTTTTTATATTTAATTCTACTATTATAAATTTCTAAATATGTATTTCGTATAAAGTCAAAATATATTATACATATGGAATGGAATTGTACGAGACACTTTCTTAAAATATTGATATTTTGTTATAGTTTAATCAATAAATACATACCGCGTTTACCACAAAAGCAAAGGATGAAATTGCGAGCACTACAAGGAATTTCATATTTAATTACAATTGTACGTCAAACTATAAATGTAAGAAGTTAATTGTAGAAATGAAATATTTTTTCAGTACACCTTATATGTGTACGATTTTGTACGAACCTTGTTACGAAACATCCTGTACTTGTGATAATGTACTTGTTGTTTTTTTATTGAATAATGATAGAGTGGACAATTGTTATTAATTATATGACTTCGAATGACAGTTATGTAAACGGTGACAAGTGACTCATATTTATCAGAAAAATGTGCATGTTTTCATTAACTTTACTTTTTTTTTGTCATTATTTATATATTCAAGCTTCATCTGATATTTTCATCATGTAGGACTAATTAAACTGAGAAAAAACATGTGTTAAAAATTAATATGTATATGCTGTCAAAAAATGAGGACTGTTTGTTAACATATTTTACAAACATATTTAACAAATAATTTATAACAGGTTATGAGAATTGTACAACTTATAATAATCCAGAATAATGAAGTAATTTTGTGTTTTATAACTTCTTTTATAATATATGATAAATCTGTTATGTAAAGAAATTTTGTCCCCGGTTTTAATACAGTATAATAATCTGTAATCAAACTGTTTTCACAGTGTATATTTTCTTTTAAGTCTAGAAAATTGTCATTCTAATTTATATCATATAGTTTATAAACTTAAATATATTAATATATTTTTTCCTAAAATAATAGTAAAACATGAGACTAAAGAAAATAATCATTGTCGAAAAACGAAATGAAAAAAGACTATTTTAAATTATATTTAATTCATCAATAGATATTGATGACTCGTGGCATCATTGAACATGACATGTAAACAAACTATGTCCCCATTTTTGGTACACCGCAATAACGTTTAATCTAACTTCTGTTTCTCAGCATGATACACAAAAATTAAGATGGTTTGCATTTTGAAAACGTTCCCCTAACAAAAACGAAACATATGGTCCATATATGTTTCAAGAATTTCATATAAGAAAATACAAAATGCATATATGGACATATATATGCCTATGTAATGATTTATACATGCGACATACATGTTGATTTTTACACATTATAACATAAATGTCACATCTATATGACACATATGATGACATACATACCGTATATGTGTTAACACATATATGGGACATTTATGTGGTGCATACCATATATGTGACATGTATTTCACATATATATAACATATATGCCACATATGTACTGATTTTTACATAGCTGTATTTAATTCATATATAGCCATGTACAGAAAGAAAGAAAAAACATATATGAACCATATATGAATTTGTTAAAATATATATGAATCATATATAAATATGTTCGAACATATATAAATCATATAAGAATTTATTAAAACATATATGAACCTCGTATGAATTTGTTAAAACATGTATGGACCATATATGAATTTGTTGAAATATATGTCAACCATATATGAATTTGTTGAAACATGTATAAAACATATATGAATCATGTATGAATTTGCTAAAACATATGAACCATATATGAACCGTATATGTTACATTTTTACTCGGTTTTAGTCCGTCAGTTTCGTGCGAACAAAAGATTTTTTCAGGGAGAGTACACCGGCCGGGCGAAATTGCGTGATTGGCCGAACTCGCGGTCGCAGCGTGAGACGTCTGCCGAGAAATGCGCACGAATTCCAAAGCCGCGCTTGACGCTGTCATGACAGTGGACGGACGAATCGTTCCCCCGTATGCAAAAGGCACACACAAATGCGCCCGCGACGTCGCTCGGCAACAGGTATTAAATTGCCGGGCGAAAGAAGTCAGAACTCCTGCGGGCCAACCGAAATTATTCCATCTCGACTTTCGTTTTAACGGCTACCGCTCGTGACTGGCACCCAAAATGTGACGTTGCCGCTAATAATTGCTTCTCTAAAACCGCATCGCCCCCTTTCAAACGGCAAGACGTTTGACGTTGACGGATATTTGGAATTTCAGGAAATTTATTATCCGCGGGCCCCGCCGGGCTTTTTATCCTCGTTTTATCGTACTTTTATCAAACTTGATCGAAATCGAAATGTCGTCTTTTTTTTATTTTCAAATTTTATCGCCAGACTTCTGCTCGCAAAGGTTCATTCGCAATCGTTCATCGAGATAGAAAGCGTTGAAAAAGTGTGGAATCGAAAAAACGGATCTGAAAAATGTAAACAAACAATGTTAGTAGACATTTGGAAGGTCATGTCGAGGCAAAAACAAATTATTTTGCAATTTAGAGGTTATAAACATAGAATTAAATATAAAAACAATACCAATTTTTGTCGTATTATATATAAGATATTCAAAATATAAACAAAAATTATTAAAAGAAATATATATATAGAAACTATACTATATTATATATATACCATATATAAAAATAAAGTAATATATAATAAATAGTAATAATAATAATAATGATAAAATTATAACAATATATTTTAAATTAATTTAAATTCTAATCATCGTTGATTTATTGCTTTTAATATTTCTAATTTATTTCCTCGTGTCTCAATTTCGATTATTTACATTTGTTGAAACGCGGGATTATTTTAATTTATGTAATTTTAATTATGACAGTTGTGAAAAGAATGCCGCATTCGATAGAAATAATATTCACCGGGGAATTAAGTTCACACTCGCTCAATAACATGAATAGGAAATGAACATCGGTTTCTCACAAATGTCAGTTTGTCACAACTGTTGACACGTGTTACGTAAACCGTAAAATAGAAAAGCAATATGATTAATAGAGCGAAATACGATACTTCATTCATAATTTAACATGCAGAAAGGTTTTTCAGGCACAATTTCCTGGTATCATCAAAATATCTTTCCACGTTTAACTCGTAATACAATTTTTATTCAACTGTTCGCACTTTTTTTTTGTTTACTATTCATCTAACCTCTTTGTTTTTTGGTTTTGTTGATTCGCAAAGTTAAATGAAATTCCTCGAGATTCATTGTAATTTGCACGAGTTTACAAACAAGGAATATGTACAGATATATAAACAAAACATTAATAGAAATACAAACAGTAAATAATAATAGTAAATAACAGAACATAAACAGTAAATAATAGTAGTAAATAAAACATAAAGAG
This sequence comes from Leptoteleia sp. ZL-2020, assembly GCA_022817305.1. NCBI lineage: Eukaryota > Metazoa > Arthropoda > Insecta > Hymenoptera > Scelionidae > Leptoteleia > Leptoteleia sp. ZL-2020. The sequence continues at coordinate 5,607 of JABFPN010001929.1, read as the reverse complement.
TAAATAATAATAGTAAATAACAAAACATAAACAGTAAATATCAATAGTAAATAAAAAACATAAACAGTAAATAACAAACATATAACAATAACATAAGCAGTAAACCCAAAGAAATAAACAAATAAAAATGTAAACCAAACGCAAATAAGAAACAAATCTGAAGAAAAGGACGGAATTAAACGTTCTTTTAATCACAAAACGCGTCACCTCACAAAAATACAGCATAATGTCGAAAGTATGAATATGTATATTCATAATGATATAATCTTAGGTTGGACAAAAAAAAAGGGGGTGGGGGAGAGACGAAACAGAAATGAATACGAGGAAGAGCGGGCACGATTGAGACATCGAGAGGGAAAAATGGCATGGGATCCAAAAATGAAGAAAGGAGAAGAATGGATCGAGTGACGCCTTGAAAAAAACTGGACATACGAAAATTCAACTGTGTCGGCAGGCCGTGGCACGGAGATCGGTCACTCGGTGACAGACGTGGCGTGGGGCTGCTCATCTAAGACCCCGAGTTTCACTCGGCTCATTTTATCCTTAAATTTATTTGCCCATATTCATTTTCGATTCGACAAATTTTGACACGTCTTTTAATTCATTTATTGAAGTCAACGTTTCTGAATAATAAAAGCTTTACATTGCAATAAAAATTTAATGGACTTGAACCACGTTGGAAATTTAATTCGATTATTTTTCTGCGAATAACCGACAGATATAATTTGTAGAATTGATATCATCATAAATATGCATTGATATAGTCATAAATATAATGATGGATTTATAATAAATTGTCCCTGGTAAAAATGAAGCATATATGGTCCATATATGTTTTAACGAGTTCATATAAGAATATACAAAATACGTATATAGACATATGTTTTTTCTTAATTCATATATGGTCATGGATATACACGATCGATATATGGCAATAATTGATGACTTCAATAATTCCCTTATATTGAAATCAATTATTACCATATATGAACCATATAAAGGTCCATATACGAATATTTTATTTTCTTATATCAAATTGTTAAAGCATATGCGGGCCATATGTGTCATTTTTACTAGGGGATACTAAGAGAAATAACCACGAATAAATTAAATGCTCCCTAATTTGTGCAAATATTGCTCAACTTGTTGTGTATTTGGCGACATTCAACTTAAATAGAGTAACATGTGTGGCGTATGTAAGGAACGTGTACTTTATTTTTACACGAGATGACGATAAAGTTGATCAAATAAGGTAATCGCCGATAGTGGGAAAGAGATGTCGAACACAAATAAATAAGAGGACCACCCCGTTCTCGAGCGATCGTGTCCCGATCACGTAAACTGGCCGCCCCTTCATCAATCATGTCTTCGTGCTCATGTCACGTTTCTTCGTCGATTTCTTTCTCTCACCTCTAACATTTTACCTTCCCATTATTCCTTTTCTTCTCCGTCAGTAAAGAACCCGTATTAAAAGCAATCCAATACTTATTTCAAACGATTTTAACTTAATATTAATTTCTTTTTTAATTAATAAGGTTTACATACTTTTAATTGTTATATGTTTGTTTTTATTATGAAATTTTATACCTTTAAAGCTACTTGCTTATAAAATGTCCACCAGTTCCTGGGTTCTTTGCAATGCACTGGTTATTGGTCACTGATAGTTGGTCGCCAGTCACTACTCACTGGTCACTGGTCCCCCTTGTCACTTCCAGATTCACCATTAGAGAATGCGTTGTATGTATTCACTAAAACATAAATTAAATATAAGAATGTTAAATACCATTTTATTATTATTCTTTGCAGTATTTACTCTCTTAACCCAAGGGTCAGTTTAATTTAATTTCAAAATTATAGATGGCGGGGTGACGCAGTTCCCACCATCTCTATCCCTTGTGGAAAACAATACTGAAAAATCCTGAAAAACACTAAATAAACTAGCTAAAATCAGGGATTCTTAGCATTTTTCAGCATTCCTTTCCACAATGTTAATCTTTCTTAATAGTTCTTATAATCAATTTAAGATATTCCCGAGTTATGGCAACTTCAAACGATCGTTGGAACATTTGCAACTGGGAATATCCTCCTCGCTCGGACTCTTTCCCCTTGATTGCGTTAAACATCTCCGTGTTGCTTTTTATAAAAAGATTAGTATGCACGTTTGAAGAAAGGGTAACGGCTTTTGTGATTCGGCCAGATCCGCCTTTTGACGCGCGCTGAGATAGCCATCAAGCGTTGCTTCGACGCAATCGAGGGCAAGCGATAATAACACGTTTTATTTCGTATAAATGATAATCCGTCGCTCGGACTCGTAATTCCAGGCCGCGCGGTCATCCGCGGCTTTCATCTTGCGAGGCCGCGCCATGTGGCGTATGATGCCAGACAGTGCTCGCCTAATTGCGGATTCACTGCTTCTGAATCGAGTAATTAGCCGCACTGATTGAACACTTCGTCGGCCAATTGTCTGTCTTGCATGAATTATTTCATTTGCGAAGTGACGCTCCATCCAACGGTTAAGGTGAAATGTTATTGGGTGGCCAACTCAGATTGAACATAACCTCCTTGATAATACATATCTTCAAATATACTGTAAAATAAAAGTTATTTTAAGAAAGTCATAACGTACGTCAAAAGTTAATTATATTTAGGAGGATTTAAATTAGTTTTTACTATATTTTGTCTACATAAAACTTCTAAATAGTTGATGTTCTATCTATAAATAAAAATAGTTTCTATTAATATCATTTATTTCAGTATTGTTCAATGATTAAAAGTATCTTGTTAAAAGTATTTATTGAAAAGATACGAGAACGAATTTCTATTTTAAATGATGCCATTATGAAACGAAGTGTTATCTTTAACTATCATTCGAGTCACTTTTTCTCGATTACAGCGCGACTGCAAAAACGTCAGAGGGGTTACAATAAACTAAGAGCGTGACGAATAGAGACGAACCCCAGATTCAAGCACGTGCGAGGGATTCAACTGTAACGAATCGCTTTACAATATTTATATATCGTGGCGCGTATAGCTGTCACAGGTGGATCTGCCTATTCACCCCGTATCATAATTTTCTGTTTAACATTCAAACTTGTCACTTCTCCCAACTTAACATTATTATTCTTCCACTTACAGCCACTAGACTCTATTAAAGTTGCGCAATGTAAATATTATTTAATCTCTAGACCCTGGTAAAATGAAACATATGTTCAAATATATTTTAACAATTTCATATATGGACATATATGCTTTTTTCTTAGTTTATACACATATGGCAATAATTGATATGATATTTTAGCCATATATGAATTAAGAAAAAACATACATGTGCATATATGAAATTGTTATAACATATATGAACCATATAAGTTTCACTTTTTCCAGGGGATCATAGCATTAACAAAATATTCCTCGGTGTCATAAAAAGAAATTAATCTACCCTAATAATAAATAAATTTTTTTCATAGACAAGTCCAATGTAAAATATTTTCTGCTCACGAAAAATGCGGGGAAAAATGGTCGGCAAATTGTCGAATCCCATGGCCGCGGTATTGTGCCGCAGCTCATGTAAAAACACCGTAAACCCGTGAAAGCGCGCGATCCATCATCGTGTCGACAGAGTATTACTATCAGATAAAACGGCTCGCCTATGCCGTTGTACGTGTCCCCGTGTACAAACGCAGGGCAATAATTGCAAAACAAATTGCGATCGCTTTTCAATAAGATTATAAATCCGAGTCTTGTAAGCCAAGATACACTGTAACGATTACACGCAAATTTTACGATCGCTGCGTTCTGTCATGCAACATACCGCACAACACACACACATACCAACTGGCACGCTAAAGTGGCCTGAGCAAAAAGTCAAAAGGACGATCGGAAATATGTCGCAAAAATGATTAAGTAATGAAGCGTCTGCCTGTGACGATGAAACCAGGCACGTCAATGTTACCGGCTTTGTTAATTAGGAAAAATGTTTCCTGAAATAATTGCCAACGCGTTTTACAGTATCATTAATTTTTAAATGTCACGCAAAAAATGACACCTTGGTTAAAAATGGATTATATCTGGATGAAGTCTGGTTGAAGCTTGGATGAAGTTTGGATAGAATATGGACAAAGTAGGAATAGAATTTGGATTTAGAGTTTGTTACTTCAGTACTCCAGTAGGTGGCGCTAATAACAATTTGTACACCCAGTCCATACGATTCGTTACCCACCTATTTAAGAGAGTTTAAGTTGGCTATTTTGCTAATGAAAACAGATTTAGTAACGCAGCTTAAAGATGAGTAAGAAATAGCTAATACTTTTTCTTTAAGCTGCGTTTCTAAATATGTTTTCATTAGCAGAATAGCCAACTTAAACTTTCTTACATTAAACTTAGGTGGGTCACGAATCGTCTGGACTGGGTGTACAAGTTGTTGTATGAAAACTTTTTTTTCTTTTTTTTTCCACGCACGTAATCCGGGCATAGTCTGGGTCGCGCTCCTGATCCAGACCTTTGCCAGACTGTAAATCCAGACTATCCATACTGTTATCATACTGCATCCAGACTGACATCCAGAATTCATCTAAATTTAATCCAACTTCAATCCAGATTTCATCCAAACTAAATTTCTCCACACTGGATGTATGCATGTATATATATACATATGCCCCTTTATATATGAAGAAGTAATCTTCTGCTGACTTAACTGAAAATTGACTAATGATATCAATTTTAAAACATTTTTTTTCAGCTGTAGTAATCATGTATATCCATATATTAAGGAAAAACATATATACCCATGTATGAAATTTTTATTTTCTTGTATGAAATTGTTAAAACATATTCAGGTAAAAATTTGTATATGTGACATATATGTCGTATACATACATATATGCCACACATATGGGACATTTATGTGCTTCAAATCATATACAATCATTTCTACAAGAGTATATGGACCCACTAATAAAAACTAATAATTTATCTTAACATTTTTGAATTTCTTTTCATTTATTTTTCTCCGTATACGAAACATTGAGACGTGCACCGGACTTTTGTCCCTATTTACACAACAAAAATGGAGAGATAAAGCGTTTTTAATTTTGCTAGGTGAATGTACAATGATTGAATAAGTACACCTGTCCAAGCAATCGCAAATCACTTCAGTAAATACCCCAATATGTAATTCTATCGTCCTAATTCCGTAAAAAGCTGTCTCATTTTCCGCATTGTTTTCTCAATGCCCTTTCGGTTTGCAAGTAGCTATGTCAACACGAAACGCTGTTGACAAATAATGGATATTTAAAAGCGATGAATATTTTAAGTCGACAGTTTGAAAGAGTTATTTGGGTCCCACGGCAATCCGTAAATCTAAAAGAATAACACAACAACCATCGGACTTTCTTTCAAACCTTTAAAGCGCCTGTCGTTGACACTTGCATAATCTGGTTCAAAACGAGCAAATACCAACTGCAGATTTAATTACACCCGAAAAAGAAAAGGTAAAAAAAAAACACAAGAGATAAGACGATACGAAGCGGCTCATTTTCCAAGTTTTTATTCTTCGTTCGATTTTAATAAGTTGTTTATTGGAATTTAAAGTACTGTTTATTTAAAAAA
>JABFPN010001928.1:0-25313 GCA_022817305.1 Leptoteleia sp. ZL-2020 | reverse complement strand
GCAATTAGTAGGGCTAATGAATAAAATATCAATTACAGCATCGAAGCCTAATTACTGATGTTGCAATATTAAGAATTTCAATTACATTTTAATTAAATGAATTTTATTTCTACTAATAATTTATCTGTTACTTAAATTAGTAAACAAAATGTCGTTGAATTTTTGTTTTGATTACATAACATACATAATTTATTCGTGCATTACACATTTAATATAATTGTAATGACGAAATTGCAAAAAACATAAATATTTTTGCGTCGAATGCGTCGAACCTCGATCGACACGAGTGCCCATTTGTTTTGGGAATATTGAGAATTATATTTTAGAATAACAATTTAGCACGTTTTTTCATTTATTAATGTTAAGTTGTGATGTTCTACCATATCGATGTCATACCGAGTTTTGATAATTAATTTGATGGGTATTAATATATATTTTTATTAATTATTACGTTAGTCAGTAATGTAATATATAATCTGCCCCAAAAACAATTCCACTTTAAGGGTCAGAATCTCCCAAAGAATATTAAACTTCTTAACAAATATTTCTTTTAATATCAACCGTCATATTTTTCTCAGTGCATATTGAACTAAAACATTTTGAAAAGTACAATTTATTGCACGTAATCCGCTATAAACTTCAAACATCCAATTCGCTTAAATTGAAACCAGTAAAAGAGAACCACTTTTGAATTTTGGAAGATTTTTTCAGCATTCACAGCAGAATCACTTTCAAGCAAATTGACAACTAAAAATGAACTAAGCTTTCTACTTCGCGCGACTGACCGAAACCTTGGTTTACAATCAACTTTATCGCAGGAATCCGATTGCGCGATAAAGAAATGGCCGCTACTCCCTCGAACTGCAATTCCTTCGGTTCATGTCCATTTTTCCCGAGTCGGCACACGCATCTCGGATTGTCTTTGAGTACAAATGAATCTCAAGGCAACGCGCGTTCTCCGTGGAATTAATTATTTTTTAACGCAAGCCAGACCATAAGAATGAAGCGTTTTACGAGTTAAGCCAATCAGGAAAATAAAGTTGACTGTGCGACGAGATGGAATACGCAATGAAACCCTCTTCGATGCGCGTTCAAAAACTTACAGTTACGTATAACTTCTTGTAAAGGCGCAATATTTAACAGTCGAAGCACTTTCGTTCGCAATCAAATAGTTGACCAATTAACAAGAATCGGACGTTTTCAATTTCAGTCGCCAATGCGCCTTGAATAATAACATTTTCTTAATGTTTTCGTATAAAAAAATTGACAGACTGATTAAAGATTTCATTTCTTTTTTTGCAACAACATTCTTCAGATTCATTATTAACTCGGATAAAATGAAATCATTCGTTTAATAATTACATTAATCAAAATGTTAATTCGTATTGAGTTAAATAATATCAGTGAAAGTAATGTATTGGTATTGCTGTTTACATTAATTTTTTAAGATAACTATTAGTGATTTTATTTATACATTTTAATTTTATTTTATCCTACCCAAATATAAAAGTAATGCTTTAAAGTAATATACAAAAAAATTACATTTAAATTTGATTATTTGGCTGTGGTAGAAAGAAAAGTGCAATTATTCTTTAAATTTACTTAATGAAAGTAAATGTTTTTAAATTTACTTAATACAAACAAACCAACTGGAAACAACTCGGGCGGAAATAAAATTCTTTGGCAGCATTGCGGCTTAATAGCATCATTTATTATCGAAGCAACTATTTTTGTTTCTTCGCGATTATATTTGCACAAAAATGCACCCGAACGTGAAAAACGCCTGCCTCGCTCGTTGATGAATGTATTGACGTAAAGTCCTTGAGATTCATATCTCGACATTTAGTTACAAGACACTTTTCTTGTTGTCTTACACAAAAAAATGTCGATAAAAGACTACTTATTTCGAGCTTGCGATTCTAATTGAGCATAAACTTCCATAATGCACACGGCTTATTTCGTCAGCGTGACACACAACAATCGATAAAATATTGCACAACACTACTATACGATCTTATAATTATGGATATAAATTGTCGCATAAATTGACGCACGATAAAGATAAGCACGTATACGTATTAGCGCGGTAATTAATAATTACGGGAATAGAACATTGTCGCGCTATCGCGCTGTGACATCATTTATCATCATTATTTGCGAAAAGCATTGATATCGCTACAAGAAAGTAAGCTGGTAACGTATTTACTTTGCGTTCATTCAATGAAAGTTATTATGCAATTTTGCCGATAATGTAAAATGAACCGTAATGTAATGATACACTTTTTTTCCACTTGGTACTTAATGTGAGTTAAAAGGAAATTTATATTGAACGGGCACTTTGATTAGATGACTTTGAAAATTGATCTACGCTGATTATAATTTATATTATTGATGTTAATTAATAAGAGATTTAGAAATAAAACGGAGTGATTATTTTTCTTTTCCTTTTAAAGAAATGCGAAAGCTTACATCTATAATAATTGCATTAAAACGATTATTTTGTTTTCACAATGAATGTAATGCGAAAATAACCTTTGAATTCAAACATAATTAAATAAATGAAAAAGCGAAGCAAGTTAATACAAAATGTGATACAAAATTTTACCTTTTTATAGACACTTTATAAGTTATACTGATATACCTTTTGCCAACTTAAAACAGTAATTTTTCAATTTTTACAAATGTATAACCATTTTACTAACAATGTTAATCTTCTCTTTATAGTTTGCCAACAATGATCTTCTCTTTTCGCGTGTTAAAAGCAGTAAAATTTTCATATGAATTTCTCTCGGTGTAGTGACGAACGGCGATCACAAGTGGCTCTGTATAATGTTAAAAAAATGAAATCTATTGCGAACGCATAAATTAGTCTTAAAGACCTCGCCGCATGGATTGGCATAAATTTTTTCATCCGGACATGATAGGTTTATTTTGGAGAGAAAGTCATCGCTGTTTCCCACGCGAAAAGATAGTGACATTGTACGCGAAACGAGCCAGCTTGTCCATACTTAATGAATGGGATAGATGTATCGGGGCCTCGATAAATTATCCGGTACCAATATACGCGGCCAAATTCCTATCATTATTGAAATTCGTTAGCCTTAGGTGCATTAGAAGCGAAGCGGGCTCATGTGTGCATAGCCACCGAGTTATTATAGCCGAGCGAATGCGGAGCACGAAATTGCGGAGAGGCGCGCGTGTGGTCCGTCCGTCGTCGCGAATTACAGACAATTTAGTGGCCACAAAAGTGTGCCTTCTCGAACGCAAATTTCAACTTAATACTCGCTTATCAATAAGACTTCAGCGATAGCTTGTGAATGAAGTGATTTTGCAATTATATTTTTTTTTTGGCAAAGTGTTAATAACGCCGGTGGATTCGGCCATTTCTTCGGCCTCGTTCTCTTCTTTTTATGGACATCCATTGCAAATTATTACCTTTTCTTTTTCTCATTCTTCAAATTATGATTTCATTAGTCTAATTATCGTGATTGAACGAATAAATTAGGCAAAATTTAAATGAATTAACGAATGAATTCATAATATGGACGAATCATAATGAAGGGTCTACCTTCATTTTCTTATTATTTTTATTAATTATTTCCTACGGCAAAAAAAGCCTAGTAAAAGTATGAGAAAGGTCTGAGCAAACTGGTAAAAGTATGAACTGAGACTGGATAAGTACACTGAGGGAAAAGAATTATAAAAAATACTAGACTTTATAGTAAACATCGGATTTACTTCTTCTAATGTAAAGAATGAGTCTAGTGAAACGTGGTTGAAATTAAATAATAAAAATAGTTTCAATATATTTTACTAGACTCGAGTGGTACATTTTAAATGGAGATAAGTTTAACCGAGTTTTACTAGAAAGTTTAATATTTTTCACAATTTTTTTTGTCTGAGTGTCTGTAGGAGAAGTTTTTGAAAATTCGTTTGAATAACTAAGCTACTAAAGCTACAAGTTAGAAACGACCTTGTTACAAAACTTTCTAAAACAACTTTGTGCCCTTGAATTTTAATTATTTATTTTTGTACTTGCAATGGAACAAGATTATTTTCCTTTACACCTTATTTTAAAGTTTATTCCATTAAGTAAAGTACGGACAAATGAGTTGATAAAATGCGTTGAAGTACCTTTAACGTTAAGGTTAAATAATTAAGACTTAAAAAAATCCCTCAAATTGGTCGTAAAAAGTTGAGACCTCCATTCGGAAAGTTTACCATAAATTTTCGCTCGATTTACATATCGGTTTGAAGTGTAACCAGCGTAATCGCAATTTATGTGATTCGGATCAATGAGAAGTACATCGAATTATCATAAACAGGATCTGGCGTGATCTTTTCTGGCTGACACGAATCGGGTCTAATGTTGCAAAGACGACAGAAGCATTGGTATAAACGCCTCTCGGGTTTCCACTCGACTGATCAAATATTTCCTGAATCATATATTACCGGGGATATTACCCCGGGGGAAGTGGCAGATTGGAATTTAATGAGGTATCATTATCGCTGCTGTACCATGGCCAAGGGGAGTTCGCACACTCGAACAGTTTCGATTACACCTGATGTAGATTTCTACTCGTAAACATTTCTTTCCACCAAAAGCAGCCAAGTTTTGCGAACGTTCAATAAAAGTTTTTCTTCAATAGAAAGGGTGGTGTCAAAGAAATCAGAAATATAGCATGGTAATCAATTTTCATTAGGATTTTCCAACGCATTATACTACACTTCCTTGACCGTTTTAAAATGTACAAATTCATGTTTTCATTTTAATCCTAAAGTAAAAATTACCTGCATAAACAAACATGCGTTAAGCAAACGTAGTACTGATGACTTGTTTTTGCATTTAAATTCTTACATTATAACGACACATGAAATTCAGTATCTTATCGAGGGAAAATAGACAACCCATAAAAGTCCAAGCGAGTTCAACAAAAAAGAACTATTCAGCAATGTTATTTAACGCGAATAAAACAAAAAGTCAATAAATAATGTTACTTTTACGCACTGGTATATTTCTGGCTCTTTCGACAGATATTTACATTACCGCATATTTTCTGCAATTTTAATGTAATATACATAAATTACGAATTATTAAATGGAAGGATTCACGCGAGTATTTTCTAAAATAGAATGAAACACAGGTAGTAACTTCTGCAATGGGCAATCGACCTTTCATGATAGCAATATTTGCACCCACACACGAGACTTACATTGTAGGTGCAGCAGGGTGCTGATAAGGTTGACACACCTCATAATATCTATAAATGCGATGTTACGGTATGAATGAAGTACATTTCTCTGCAATCACTTGTGTAATAAGAATACAAGCTACTGATTAATAACAGTAATCACTAAAGTAGAATTGAACAATTTTCAGTATATAAAATATCATTAGATAAATAAGCTTAATTGATAAATTGAATAATAGTATACATTAAAATAATATGTTTTTTATCTTATTTGTACATTTAAGATTTGTTTTCTTAGTAAATTTTGTATATTTACCTTCCTGGTATGATTTAAAATTAAAATACAAAAAATAACATATTAATAAATGTAATGAGCTTGTAAAGTAATTGATATATAAATATATGGATACATATACATGGATAAAAATGATATGAAATCTTTAAATTAGCAAAGCAAATTTTTCTAAAATTGTTCAGATTGGAATAACATTGTTTATGAAAGTTTATTAAACATCAAAACTTAAATATAAAGCACAAATATACATATACAAATTAAAATGTGTATCAATAATTAACTAACAACACATTATGTGCTTGTCTTGTCGTCTTGATTAACGAAACATTTTTAAATTTGTTCAATCTACACTTTATCATCAAATGTAATTTGCAACAGCAAAAACAAGTACGAAAAAGTGAAAGAAAAAAGTTGCAATGACTCATCATGAAAAATGATAATAGACAAAAGAGCATACCATTTATTTAGTCGTCCATTTATCAACGTATAAAATAGCAACAATTTAGCTTGATAGTATATAGTTAAGTACATTTAATGCACCGGCAAACATCCTACAGAAGCTCGATAGATTGCGTATACTTATTTATGTGTGGCTTGACGTTTCCGCCCCTTCCGCGGTAAGGACGTTGACACTGTTTTGCAGCAGTTCTGTTCTTACCAGTCGTTGTCAAGTTGAGATCCACACTTGCATAATACGAGCTGATTAAATCTTCGCCGTTTCAATTAATAAATAAAAATAAAATAAAATAATAATTATCAAGCGCGTCCGATTAAAACATAAATTACGTTTAATCTATAAATCTTAATCGGGCCGTAAAAATAAATTTGTTAATTACGAGTTCGATTCCCGGCTCGAGTAACTATTTTCCGTTAATTTTGTTTGTTCCATTTGCGCTTTGATTATTATTGAAAAACATAATATTTTACATGCAACGTAAGTGTCATATCGAGAAATGCTAACGAGCTGCCCGATTTTTAGGAGGGTTAACATTAACGTGCATTTCAATTCGCTATAAAGTATCTAATAAAGTGACGCGCACATTTTGGACCGCGTAAAAAACCACGGCGCACTTAATTTATTCGAGCCATTGATAAAAGTGGTTACATAAAATACGTAATAAGTATTTGCGAATTATAATCAGTTTATAATATCTTACAGTTATCTGGAATTAACATACCGTTCATTAATTGAAACGTATTAAATTGCCTCGTGAGCAACACAGATTGTTAAGCTTTCTTTGAAATGTCGCAATTAGTATTTTATTCAATACTAATTGCACTAAAATGTTAATAACCGCTAATACGCTTTCTCGCGATTATCCTTTTATTTTATTAACCTATAATTTATTCTATAATATTATCCTATAATTTTATGTCGCCCTTTGTCGTGACTTAGATTACGCGCCTCGCTTTATTTATTCCCATCCTTTATCAAGCGTTTTATGATTTCGAAAAATTGCTTTTTATCGCGCTTGATATGTTAATTTATAAACTTTCAGACGGCGCTTTAAATGGGCATTTTTCATTGCACACTTTTCTCTTATTACGTAATATTAAATGCTGATAATCGTTATGTTCCCCTAAAGCCTGCAAATTAATATTTTATGTTAAAGGGATTCTACTTCTAAGAAGAGGATTTTTGTTGTCATTTACAGAACTCAAAGAATCGTATAATATAAACATAATTTGAATATTGTTTGCAGAAAATTCTTAGTTTATTTTTTTAGCTTGTTCATAAATTATTCTATTCGTTATATATGCAAAGATCTTATAAAAATTACTAACATGATAGAAAAGTATGATTTATAATAATCATTTTTAAATTTCTTTTGGATGGCAACTGGATTTCGGCTGAATTTCGACTGGACAAAAAGCTAGAAACAGGATGGGTTTGGCGCGAATCCAGCATTTTTAAAACTGCAGGTAGCAATCGACTGGATATCGGCTGAAATACTATGTATGTATAAAAGTTAAAATATAAATAGCTTCTACATTTTGCTGCAATTACAAATTATCATAGTAAAAAAATATAATTGGATTCGATTATTTGGTATTTTTGTTGCCACGATATAAATAACGAAATGAGTTCATCTATCCTTCGGATATAGTTGATTTTTATTCAACCTACGTTCGCGACATGTAAAACATACAGCTGAGTTCTTGTAAAGTATGTATCACACTCCTTATCGGACTGTCCTCATACGCAAAACCATATTAGTGCAACCCACGTAGCAAAAGTACTTCGGTGAACCGGACCCTATATTAGTAGTTTGACCGCTAAGACCTGCTGATGAAAAAGCATACAGGTGTCATCAAATGATAAGGTTCATTGTGACTTTTTAACGACAGGCCACACACCGCGACACGTTTATTTATTTTACTTGTTAATTGAACTTAAAGCGTCCTTGTTACGATACATAAATTAATGATAAAACGTTTTATTCCTCATTTTTTCGGTATACCAACAACGCGTTACGAATTAACTTGCACATTTTCCGTTAATACGGAAGCAAAAGTAATCTCTTGTAAAGTGGCCGAAAAAGTATTTTACGGTAAATGTCTATTAAGCGACATTTTTTTTTTTTTTTCATTCAAATAATTAATTTGGATTTTCTGACATTAACTTCCTGCGAAAAATTGGGTCTTAACTCGAATTCAGTTACGTTCTCAAAAAGCCCCAAAATTAAGAATTGACAAATTTTTATTTTTATTTAAGAAAACCTAATTTATATATAAAAAAAATTATATTAATATTATTACATTCAATTCCAGCTAAACTATTTGAGTAAATAAAATTGTCGCATAAATAATTGTACTTCGTTATTTATTGAAACATTTAATGAAATAAAATGTCGCGGGGATGTGAAATGAACGCTTCTGTGTATCTCATCATTAATTAGTCATCTCGCATTTTGCAAATTGAGCGTGCGAGTTCCGCGAGAATATGAGAGGCGACGTACAAATATGTTTGGTATGACACGCGGCAATGAAACATAAGAGAGTCGGGCACGTTTTAACGAGACTGCGAAAAACAATAACTAATTTAGTCAATTGGACAGACGGTTGACCGCAATTATTCTCAACGTTATGTATTACTTAGCATTACGTCTACCAGTTTCATTTTGTGCGGTTATTTAATATTATTTTCTGTGTCACACGGGTTTCCTTTCTTCTTTTAGATTTCTAATGACTCTTTAAAAACTCGCTTATGATTAATTTTTCATATACTTATGAAAAAATGTTATATAGGTGGCATATATGCCACATATATGCCACATGTATGCCCACATATATGTTGGCATATATGGCAACCTATATAAACATTTTTTTTCATGAGTATATATATCCTTAAATCGGCGTAAAAGTAATTTAGGTTACTTCTTTTTTCTCAGAGCGCAAGTTCATAAGTTTAACAATTCTTATTATTCCTTGAATTCATATCACCGTGACATATAAATTAACATGGCAACTAAATGCATCTTACAGCTCACTTCTCTTGGCGCATGAATAACATTTTAAATTGCGCAACAAAGATTTCGTTCTGGCAAACCCTTGCTTCAATAGCGTGAGCTGAAGTATCGCGTCCAAATTTTCGTGCTTGCAAGAAATTCGAAACCATTCACTTTTCCTTTTTGGCCCGACTCGTGCCGTATTAATCAGTGCGATGCGTACCGTGTGATGGTGCATTAAATCGCCAAAGTTCGTTAGACTCGGGCGTCTGGGTGGCCTCGTCTTTTAAAGAACCGCCCAACCCATTCAGCCGCTAATGTTTTAATCTCCTACAACGGCGGAGAAACGCCTATTATAATCTCGTTCGTCATTTCAAACGAAAAAAATTACGCGCCATCGCACGTGGGAATCGGACAGCGATACACGTATCTTAACTTTCTTTTTTTTTCTTCTAACCGGCAAATTTTTATATTAAAATCTGACGAGTCTCGTAACACGATGAAGTCCATGCTAAAAAAAACTGATTGGGACGATTTAAAGATGAAGATATGAAAACGTCCAAATGTATTGTTCATATTTATTTTGAATGTTCAATTTATTATTTTATTTATTTATTTATTTATTTATTTTTTTTTTTTTTTTGAATACTTATAATTATTTGCAAACCTTCAGTTTCAAGTTAATTTTAAACGAATTTAAAAATTTTTGAGGCTGATCAATAATAACTCGTTTTACAAAGAAAAAAATAAATAAATGTCACCCGAATTTCTTATTATTTATTCGATATCCCGATAACAACTTAAAAGTAATATTAAATAAACAAAAATTTCACTGAAATTCCTTGTCAAATGACCGCGTCCAATTCTCATCAAATTCTTATGGAACTATTAATTTTGTATGCGAATTATCTTGATCTTAACGGGACGAAAAAAGTGAAAGCGAAACAAAAAGGGGATAATTACCGTTTGGGGTACGGTTTTTTAATCGGAAATCTTATTCGAATAAAATGCAAATGACCATGGTGACTGATGCGCGTCCGTGAGACGCGGAGCGTCGACGACATTCAAATTCAAATCCCAGATGAATGCAACAATAAAGCTCCTTTCGTTCGGCTTAATGTCCGAGCTGTTCGCGCGTAAATGGCGGCTAATCGGATAATATATTTTCGCGGAAAAATCATAAAATCGGCGAGGCTGTTTGTGCAAGCGTGGACGCACGGAAAACAGTGGACAGAAAAGGCAAAGAGAATTTAATGTTTATGACTTTGCATCCTCTTTTCAGCATGGCCTTCTAAACCGTTAGCGTGACGCTAGAACGACCTCTCCTTAAAACTCGCTATCCCAGAAAATATCCTGCGCCTATTTCAAAAATTCACGTTTTTGCATCAGTCATTCGAAATTGGAATTTCAATTGTCTAAAAGCATTTTCAAATTACACAGAGAGAAAAAAGTATCAAGTTTTATTAAACAGTTTAGTAATTTGGCATTATACATTACAGAACATCGATATATGGAAAACCAAATGATTAAAATTTATTAAATTAGTTTATTAAAAATAGTAGTTGAATAACAAAAAAAATTCAATCTGTTTAGCTACACTGAATAGCGCCACCTAACATATAAAACATAATGGTTTCTAATTTTTAATATTCTTTTCTCTCCGTGTACTATTTGCACTAAATCATTGAAATATGAAAAACAATGTTATGTTAATATTTATCAAATAATACAAAAGTGTTGCAGAAAAAGTTGAAATTTCATCCATTTTATTACCATCTGCAACCAGTACACGGAGAGGAAAGATTAATAAAAATTACTGACATTGTTGGTAAACTGGTCATATACTTGCAAGAATTGAAAAATTACTATACTAAGTTAGTAAAAAGTGTCAGCTTTCTAAGAATCATTTTCAACAAATTGATACGTTTTACTAACTTAAGATAGTAATTTTTCAAGTTTTGCCAATATATAACCAGTTTACTAAGAATGTCAGTAAATTTTATTAATCTTTTCTCTCCGTGTAGGAACATAAATTTCATTTGCAGCTTAAGGAACAATTCAAACCACTTAAAATGTACTGTTAAGAATAGTACATTTTAATTGGCCTGTATTTTTAACGACTCATTCCGCGCTGTACATGAACTCGAACTGACACTCTCGGTGTTCTGCACCTTCTCCGGTCAATTTTAAAATGAAAAGTATACGTTTTAAGTCAACCAAGACGTATAAATTCGTATCTGTCATAATTCATTACAATTTAGAATATCCGAGAGTGTTAAATATAAGCAGTACCTGTTAAAGTCACCGAATCGTGACGATTGATTGACTGAAAATCATAATTTTGGAATAAAGTACTTACATGTGGATATTAGTCTGCCGCTTTGCAGATATCTATAGACTCGTCAGATAGCCTTTTAAGGAAAGCGAAGGCCGAGTCGCGTATGGTATGCTGTCGATCGGCAGACCACTACACGAGACATGAGTTTCGGTAAATTATTCAATTACACACATGCACTGGAGTCACGCATCGATAAATTCGATTATTGGCTCTACTTTCTTCCAAATTTTCAAACGCCTGCCAATTTAATGTCGCAAAATTTATTGTTATTAATTGGACAATCTCTCTTCGAATCTGAATTTTATAGCAATTGATTTGTAAAAAATAAATGTTTTAAAAAGTTAAAAAATCCACTTACTTTGAATTGATTCATTAACCGCAGTTCCTTGGTCCATCCTCGTTACTCCTTGCTGATCACTGTACACTCACGCACTAGTTATTCGTATATTAATTATATTATTATATACTGTAAAAAATACAAAGTTAAATCAACTACAAACATTTTATACGTTCACTATTTGTTAACAAAAAGTTCTTATTCACTGTGTCGTACATATGATCAATAAAATCTAAAATATTTTAGATGAGGCATAACAAATGACTATCGAATTACCTTAATTAAATCAAAATATTTTGTTCCGTTCAAATGTAATATCAGGATATAAACGATTGTTGTTTTTCTTTCCTTTTCTTTTATTCTTCAATGTTATTGTCTTGTCACTTAGATTCAATGTTTTGATTCTAAAAATCAATAATTTGTTGTTGTTGTTGGTTATTGGCCTTGGGAATCTGGTTGCTCCCTTTAAGCCATTTACTTTTTCCTGATTTTTGGTTCAGGTCAAAAATCAATAATATGAATGTTTTCATTTCACCTGGGAAAATAATTTATTTTCGCATAAACTATTATTTACTTATACTGATGAAGTGTGTTTTGTTACTACTAGCACCATCTATTAAACATTTTTGAATGCTTTCTTACAATTTTCATACTACCTTACCACTTGCCGGTAATCGAGAAGGAATCTACTTCACCGACTTTCTCCTAAGATATATGAACGCCTTTCTCGATATTGCATGAAACATTTTTATTCAATAATGTTATAAAATACTTGATTAAAATAAATTTTAATTAAATAGCGCGTATTATAAATCCGAAGATTCCATTAATTTTATTTATTTATTATTACGAATATATACAAATACCAAATATAAGATAATATTAAAAATAAATACTTAATAATTTTAATATAATAATTAATTATAAATATACACAACATTACTTTTTTCAACATTAAACAGTAACGTTACTTCTAATTAAATAATTACAATCATTCTAAACAATTTAACATATAAAAATAAACTTTGACACCTGGTTTCAAACCGATGTCAAGCAGATACAAAATCACGTATCAAAGATATACTAATTTTGGCATGAATCTTGAATAATATTACATTGTAAGCACAAATTCATACTGGCACATATCAATCCGTAAAAGGGAGGCGATACAATTAATGGTCTGGATGAAAATTCTGGATGATATTGCGTTGCCACATAATAATAATGTTCTTTTAATTCCATTATTTCCATTCTCTTTTCTTCTACATCCTTCCCTATAAATTAATTAAAATATACTTATAAATTGATATTCTTTTTAACAACGCAAAGATCAGTAATTAAATTTGACTAATATTTCTATATTTTGTACACACAGAAAAGTTTTGTGAAAAATTGTTGTCCCAGTAATACTATGCACTAAAAATAATTATTTATAGACATACCAATAAATTTCATACCAGCAGCTTCTAATTTTCCAACATATTTTGGATTCACCTCAAATCTATTACGATGTCTTTCCTCAATGCTTTCTGAACTGCCATAAAGATTATCTAAAAACAATTAAAATTTAATTTTTAGGGGAATTATTATAGCAAGTAATATAATTACTTAATATAAAAGTAACGCAGAAATTTTAGGGAACACGAAAGCAATTTATAATTAATGTAATCATACTAACAAATTATAGAATTAGTATTAGAGATATAGATAGTTCGCTTTCCGAGTCTCATCTTTGTATTATTTTCATTTCGTTCTGGCATGTCAATGATAACTGGATTCCTTGTGCCAGGATGAATATCAGCACAATTTGCATCCTCAAATCCTAACACATTACGGGCAAATTCAATGACTGCACAAATGAAACCTGAAGAAATACCAAGAAAAGGTTTATTCGTTTCTCTGCAATATTTACATGCTGCAATTTTACCTTCCACGTCATTCTTGTTAAAACTACCAGGAATTATAACACCACTATAAACAAATAACAATATACATTATTAGTAAATATAAATTATATTATCCATTTATGTTATTATGTAATAATAATTTCTTAGTAAATGCTCCTCCAAATTTTATATAAAAACTTTAACTTCGTTTATATATTTGAAATGATTTTAAGTGAATGTAAATTATGCTAATATTGTATAATCTAACTTGCAGTTTTGAAGGTTCTCCCATGCTTCATAATAAAGTGCATGATCTTGTTTTATCATTGACTCTTCCAGTTCTGCTGCACTGATTATCTGTAATTATATATATATATATATAAATTACTCAAGTGAATTTGTAAATTTCAATATTTAGTTTATAGACTTACGGTCAATTTTAATCTTCTCTTCCATGTTGCTGCCGCATGTTGCAGTGCTTCAAAAACTGATGAATAAAATTTCTTGTTTTTAGTGCGTACTCCAACTAATGCAATGTTCACTTCTGAATTAAGAACCATTGGGTTAATCCAATTAAACCAAAGCATTTCGAATATTTTTCTCTGAAGGTACGTTGAATCAATATTTAATTGTAAAATTTGGTTCAATAATCCAACTACATTTTGTTTTTTCATTTCAAAAGGAACTTTGTAAGTTGAAGACAAATCAGGAATTTTAATAATCTGTTAAATAATTTAATAATAATTTAATAACGATAATGTCAATTTTAAAGAAGGACTTCTGTTGGTAAATTCAAAGATTTTTTTCAACTTTCACTAGAAATGATAATTTTTAGAATTCATTAAATAAAATCTGTTTTTTGATATTTTAAAATTTAGTGTTAAGCTAATCAATCTAATAATAAGTGTATAATAAAAATAAAAACTTTAAAATAAATCTTACTTTTTGAGCTGCAATGTAACAAAAAATTGATATTTTAGTTTTAATATCATCCTCAGTGGGTTTTTCTGATCTACAAAATATCAGATCCGGATACAATCCTAATTTATGAATTTTTTTAATACTGGACTGTACTGGCTTTGTTTTAGTTTCACCGGTTGCATTGGACTAATAACAAATAAAGATTACTATAAAATTATTGTATAATAACTTTTACTGCAAAATCATATTTAATTCTACAAAAGATCATAGTTAGTATTAAATTTGATGTAACTATTTCATTTCATATTAAGATGAAAAAAAGTTTATAATAATTCAACTGAAAGTATTTAACTGAAATATAAATAAAATCTATATCAAAATTATCGCATATTATATAAATAATTTATTGTAAAAAAGAAAATAAAACAATATGTACCTGAATGATTAAAGATACATGAACAATGCAAAAATCTTCCTTTTTTAAACATGACTGAAATTGTTGAAATGCCTTTACAAAAGGCATAGTATTAAAATCACCAATAACACCACCAAGTTCTATAATGCAAACCTATAAAATTGAAAAAAATATTTTGCAAGTAGCTTAAATAAAATATACACACTGCGAAAAAGCTACATAAGAGAGTTATTTATTGCATATTGCAGCGATCATTAAAAATATAGCTATTATAACAAACTGAAAAAAATAAAATCTTGAACTTTATATTTGTTGTCTAATAAACGATACCACATTTTAAGCACTAATTATCAGAAATTTAACTCTTGTTATATTATAAAAATTGTCTTTTGTATCTTTTAAAAATGGTATCCAAACAATAACATTTTAACATATATGCCTTTCTTTTAATTTAATATTCGTCTTATATTCAACAATATTTCCAAGTTTGTATTGGTTTGTACTTGGCAAAAAACTAGTCACTTTAAACTTCAATAATGAGTAATAGTTTCCCTTGAAATATTTTTGTTTTGAAATTAAATTAACATATACAATAACAAAATTTACCTGGGGTATTTCTTTGGTTTTAGAAACTGGTATTTTAGCTACTCTTTCAATCCATTCTATTATTGTATTAGTAACATCTGGAATAATTGAAAATTGACACGAAATAATTTAATCAGACTAAACCCGCCAATTTTTTTTGTTATAACATAACCTAACATTCGGTATTTTTAATACTACGTTGGACGTTAAGACTCAAAATAATATTAATTTTAGACTTTTTTATAAATTATATTATATACTAGTATTTTATGTTCATATTTTGATTATATTGTGTATATCATTAAAATTATTTGTGATATTAACTACTTTATTATTTTCAATTTATAATTGTGATTTGAAAAATTGCAAACAAAGTATAAAAATTATATTTGAATTGCTTTACCCATATAAACTGCCAGATTTTCATTGCGGAAAATTTGTTCATATATTTTCCCCATAGTTAAATGATTATCTGAATGAAGTGAGATGTTCAAAAATCGTTCATAATTTCCTAAGTCACAATCAACTTCTCCACCATCATCGAGGACGTATACTTCGCCTGAAAATGATAAACTCCAATTAATATTACAATATTAACATTTAATACATTCTTATTTATATAATACAAATGTATTTTCTTCTGATATTTGTTATTCAGAGGTAAATTAAAGGTTATTAAAAAAATATGGTTTTATCCAAAATCTTGATTAAAATTATGTAACTTAAATATTTCTATATTAAACCTCTACGTAAATAATCTCTGGTTTATTTGATTTATATTGAATAACTTTATTACCATTTTGACTCTCTGATAAAGCACCGACATCAATATTTATATAAGGATCTATTTTAATAAAAGTTACACTCAAATTACAGTCTTGTAGAAGATGACCGATTGAACTGGCGATGATACTTTTTCCAATACCATTTATCACACCACCGGTCACAAGAATATATTTCATGACTGACTTAAAAATTAAAACTATTTAATAAACTTGCATGACAAGGTAATATATTCATTTATTACAGACTAATTTATACTTATGATATATTTACAAGTTTACTAATAATGTCTCTAATTGACACCACTGAAAAATATAAGGTAATATTTTTCAGTGCTGCTACCACAACATCTGATGACTGATATGAAACGTCACATAGAATGATAAATAAATAACATATATATTATGAGATTTGAATTTTCTAATCGTGTTACAAATATTTTACAGTTTTGAATCTTAACAGTTGTTTACATATTTAAATTCAATGGTGGTTTTAGGGACAAACTGTCATTAAAACGAATTATTTATTAGCAGTTTTAAAAACATATAACAGTTTCAGAGACTATCCCCAAAGATATTTACTATTTTTTTTAGGTTTTTTAACATAAATCATGTTAAGAGCAAAAATAAAAACCACAGTAAAAAGGAAAAATTGCCATTTAAGTAGACACTGATTTTAAAATTTGTATTATTTATAAAATGTATTATTTAAATTTTAAATTTAATATTTTATAATGTGATCAACGAACTTAATATTTTGAAGAACAGAAAAAAAGAAAAAAAAATTGACAAATAAATAAAAATTATAATTTGCTGTCTGTTGTTAACGACAATAAATTCAGTTAAATCATATAGATAAAAGATATGCACAGGCGAACTTAATTTCACTAAATTGATATAATTTACAATACTAATTGCTACACTTTAACATAATACAGGGTCTTGGAATAAACCTTTAAACCTACGTTCTAGCAAATTACAAAAATTATGCATGTAAATTTTTTTAATTTAATACAAATTTTTACTACGCAAAAAGTACTATAAAGAAATTTATATTTATAAAAATTTTAGGTTTTCTTAATAAAAATATAATATTAACAAAAACAAGTTAAGGATTTTCTCCATATCCCTTCAGTTATTAGGTTATTGAAAGACTAACAAAATGATACTAGATATAAACATAAAAGTAATGTCAATTTATTCATACATAATTGTGGGGCACGTTTACATAGATTTACAGAAGAATCACTAAGCTGCTACTTATGAACTGTCGGACAGTTGATTGCCGTGAATAGTAGGCTTCCCTAATTTCATTTGATATATATATACAACGTTACCATGAACTAATTGTATTTGAAAGTGCAATCGCGTAAACCCATTTATGTTCTTGAAAATCCAATCGTTCGAACGCGAATCGACGGGTCGTTACTTACTAATAACATTGCAAATCGTGATCGACAACTGACGAGGAACCTTCGTAATAAAAATTGTTCTAAAGATCTGGTCACAACGAGTTCATCGCTTTCTCTTTGTCGAAAAACACTAGCAGCCACGATAACACTAACACGATATATATATTTATATATATATTTTTTGATGTGTGTTTATATATATATATATATATCAATATGTATTGTAATGTCTAATATCGATACAAATAATAATGCATAATATAGTGATGGTGTCGTACGAGCCTTTTCAATGTTACCTAAAGTAGAATTCGATCTATATAACAGTCTTTTTTTGGCTATTCGACGAACTATAAACAACGAAATATCTTTTCCCATTTCAATTTCAACGCAGGGATAATCTAATTTTTCATCGAATCTCCGCAATTTTCGTTCCTAAGATCGTACTTCAATAATTACAGCAGTCCTCACACGTTCAACTTAATTTCATCTAAACACGTACGTTGGGAGAACTACTCTAATTAAATCATGCCCGACATCACAATCCATCTACGACTATGACTAAAATGGATATATCGTGTAATCGAAATATTGCATACGCGTATCCCACTTTATGAACTCTTGTCATTTTATACATTTGATTTTGGATACAAAGTCGACGCGCTTATCGATACTGTACCCAAGATTGTGTCCCACACACAGTCATGCAGTCTCTCGTCGCGCGAATCCAGATTCAAAGTCGTTCGTTTCCAAACTGAGGAACGGTGATTGACAATATCATTAAACGGAATAATTTAGATCAATGATCAAATTTGTGGCAGCGTGAGTATTACGAGGGATAGAACGAAAAATATTTCCTGTTTGCTATGCGATGATTGTTATAATACTTATGTGACAATAAATTAAATGAAGATTGTAGAACAAATATGAAGAACTGTTTGTCAATAAAATTAAAAAGCATTGTTTAATTACGAACACAAAAATCGTTCAAAATGCTATTAAAATTGTAAAATAATACTCCCGAATGTGGTACAAAAATTGTCTAATGCTAAAATCGTTCAAGCAACTTCTATTCGTGGAATGAGCACAATAAACTTTAATCATAAAAATACAGTAAAAAAACATTCAATATTTTTGTCTTTTATTATTATTCTATAGAATCAAAAAGTAAAACTTGAAAACTAATTAAAAATATTTTTTATATCTTTAATCCCAAGCTGAATATTACTGTAAATAAATTCAGTATAACTAAGAAGTTAAAGTTTACAAAAAGAAAAAGAAAGGGATACCATTTATAGAACTGAAATTGACATATTCTTCAAAGTCAAAAATTAAAACATTTTAATGGTACAATTCATTCACACAAATAATCAGTTAAAATTTATATTAATAGGTAAAATATTCGTTATGACGAAGAGAATAATTTTAAGTTTTATAGTATGAAAATTCTCCACTCTTATATCCTTTTTTAATTTCCATAGGAATAATGTATCCATACCATTCTTCCCCTGGATTAAATAGGAAATTATAGGAATGTATTATACATTCTACGGGTTTAATTGAAATATGAATTATGCGTAATATCATAAAAAGAAAAAAAAGTATATTTTTTTGCAGTTATCATGAAAATGAATCAAATGTATGATTAATATTTCTTTTGTCTCGATGGTGGATATTTTTTAAGGAAAATAATGATAAAAAATATGTAAACTAAAAAGTATGAAAATGTTCTTGTTGAAAAATAGATTGAATAATAACTATAGTTTTTGCAAAATGTTTATAACAAATTAATACATTTAAATATATACTATCTTAATTATAATACCAAATTTTATGAAAATATATATAAACTTTAAAGTTGCTTGAACGGGCAAATACCATTATACAAAATGAATTACGTATAAACAATGATTTGGGATAAATTATATGTTTTCAATACAAAAAGAAAATGAATGTGTCAATTCGATAAAAATTAAAGTAATAAAAAGCTTCAGTCAAACAGTTTTCTGGTTACTGAAAAATGCGCACTTAAAATGGAACGAAAACAGCCACATGATACAAACATAACTACAAGGACGGTCAGATTTGTCTCTAAAAGTTGTCGCGCGAAAAAATACTGAACCTCGCAATCTTCCATTTAAACATCTCGTCTCCGTCGACACAAAGTAATCTACATGTACAGTTTATAATAAAATTCAATTATTCTCATTAATAGTCTATATATAAAAGTATATTTAAGTAAAACGGTCTGATAAATAATCATAAGAATAAAAAACATTTCCAAATTTTACTTGTGTTCGGGGAGACATATATTCAAGCATCCTTTTTTATTTAAAAACTGAAATAGTAATAATAATATTATTATTAAGAATAATAACAAAAATGCAATAAAAAAAGAAGAAAATTGTGTCAGTAACACATAATTGGATGTCGCTTATTAAAAAGACGAATGTACACGTTACGGAGTTTGCAAAATATATCTATATATATTTTATTATATATATATATATATATAAATATATATCATCTGATAAATGACTACGAGGCAAAGAGATTAATGGAAGAATGCAAACATGATCCTTCGGATATCAGTAATGTAAGGTATACAAAAAAGTGATTGGTAAATAAATAAATTACACTGAAATAACGGGCCCTTTAAAAATAGACTACACTTGCTTAGTGATATAACCTTTGAAAAAGTTATACCACTGTACGAAGCAAAATGACGCGCGTGTCATTTTCCTTCCGTCCCTTTTTTCACTGGAAAAAGAAAAATACAAATTTTCCTTTTAATGACGCGAGATCTAAGTTAACAGCAGAAAATGTACAAATGATCGGAATTAACAACTAAACCGCTCTAGTAGAAGGTGCACTTCTTTGGGTAAAGAAGTGCACTTTTCAATTGCACTCGCACTATTCACACGAAAGTGACACGTTCGAATCGGAGTCACACGTTCATTTTTATGTATACGCATTATTGTGTATGTGTGTGCGCATAAGTGCGCTTGTGTTTCTATGTAAATGTTTTATGTGTATGTATGTGTAAATATCCGCAGTTTGTGTAAATACTTGTATGTGTAATTGAAATGTGTGCGCGTATGTTTGCGTAAGTATGAATGCGTGTATACACGTGTGCGCATACGTATATGTGGATGTAAATGTGTAAAAACGTCTGTTCGCAATTGAATGTCGTTCGATTTTCGAATCTCGGAAGTGAGAGAAAAAGAGAGAACCCGTGCAATGCATTCACGAGTTGCGCGCTGCGTTCGAGTTTGTGGACGATGTGCTTCTGTCTTCTGCAAAAAGCACTCCTGTATACCTTGTGCCGTTGACTTCCATGCTGAAGACAATGGAGTTTTTCATTTTGCCTTTCTCATCTGCAAAAAAAAGATATTGCTTTTTTAATCAATTAAATAAGCGTGTTATAACGAATAAATTACAACTGACTTCCAAAGAAAAGAAAACATTTAACGTTAATAAATATAAAGTAATTTGTAATCGAACATTACGAGGAAGATTCAAACCGAAATTCATCCCTTCATGCAAAGTTTGTAACCGAACTATAGATGAGGTTTATAATCGCACAAAGTATGGATTTCAATGAATCTTCAGTGGTGTAAACGATATTTTTCGTCACGAATGAACGAAAAAAAACATTTTAACGCAGGGATATGAATCTTTTGTGAGGAAAAAAGCGTTTTCTTGCTTGAATGACGAACGAACAATTGTTTACATTGTACAAACTATTCTAACAATTATTTAAAAGCTAAATTCGTGAAATCTTTACTATTTTATTCAAAATTATAATTAAAAAGATGTTTGTAAAGAATTTTTTATCAGATTATATAGAAAATGTAATTAAATAAGAAAAATTGTTTAAAATTATGTCATTATTTTCTTCAACTTTTATCTGTAAATATAAATTCTCAAAAATTACAATAAACTATTTTATATTACCAATAAATTTTAATATTCATTATTGTTCTTTTAATATAGTTATATAACTTGTAAATTTGTATATAAGTTATAAATTTGTTTCTCTCAGTGTACACCTAAATTATCATCCATGAGAAATCATCTAAAGTTTAGTAATATTCTTATGACTGTCAGGGATATGTACTCAAGGAATCGCATACCTTTATTCGCAATTTTTAAGTCTGCATCTGGCGGATTTTTCATGAAATCGTTATCTAAATATGGCCTTTTATGAACAGGTTCACCAGGTGATGATCCGCTATCTCGCTCCCTTTTGGAAGTTATAGGAGTGTCTGGCGAGGGTAATGAGTGTCTTGTAGGTGACGTTGACATTGGTGATGACCTGAAAAGAGGTAAACTTTAAATAAAAAATTAAAAAAACCTGTAACTAAACAACAGATAAGTTAAAATATTTTCAGCTTTAAAATTTTTGATCTTTTTCTTATACATATACTTTAAAACAACAAACGCAATAAAAGTTAAATAGATTCAGGAGAAGAATGAAAACTACCTTTGTTTAAAGCAAAAGTCTTTTCTTAATTTCGTAATTAATAATCAAACTCATAATTCTATAGACAAACAATTGACAAATATTTACTGAAAAAATATTTATTTAAAATGTGTTGGCTTTAAAACAGCAGTTATCACACGTTAGGAAAAAACTAACGGACATAATAGATAACGGTGGGTGATTGGTGACTTTCACCTTTACAAAAATGCCTACGACGAAAATTCCAAGAAAAAGGGAGTCCCCGGCGTGAAATGTCCCATTTAAATTCTCTTTATCATCACATAAGCATCTCCACAGGGCAGAGGGCTTTTTTTAAACATTGGAAAACTTGCACTGATAAAACAAATTTGGCATGAAATTGTAATATTTCTTATTACTTGAGGACGTAAATAAAAATCTTAAGAAATATAAAATTATAGTTAATAAAACGTAAGCATAAAAGATGTATATATAATGATTTATGTTATAATTTTTATTACACTTTTTTCAACTCCGTCCTTTATATCCTCAAGTTACTAGAAAATTATAATTTGTTTAAATTCTTTTTTTCAGTGTATTTATCTATAAATTTAACTTTCAAAATAAAAAATAACTTGTCTTTTCATTCTGACTATTATATAAACAATTAGGCGATATCTTTTTCTCGTTATATGTTAAAATTTGATGACTCAAATGTGTAATACAAAATAATTAAAACAAAGTTTAACCTGGACCAGATCAATTAATCCTGAACCTTCACAAGCGTTGATTATTATTCGAGGCAAAGAATCAAATTACCTATTTCACCGTATGCTTGAACGGAACAAATAGCTTCGCTACTTTTTGTTACGCTTTACCCCCGAGTTCGATTCGAACTGTCAATAATGCGATCGAACCAGCATCGATCAAGAATACACGTTTCCAAGCGACACCCAACGAAGGAATGCCGTAACTTGAATTCAACTTTCTCGTCAGATGTCGTTACTCTAATATTTTTCTACTAATTTTTAAACCAACAAACATTTTGAAGTTGCCAAAAAACTTATTTTTAAACTCTTTTTCTTTTCTTTTAAGTATACTAAACAATCCCTTAAAGTTTATATTTCAAAACACAAAACGAAATATAAATAAACATTTCGGTATAAACATCTTTCATCGTTTAAACAATGTGTAAAAACTGTTACTATTATTGAAAAAGTACTGTATTTCAAAATTTGAACAAAAAAGTTTTCTTGGCGTAATAAATAATTATTATTGGAGATCTTCTTTATCGACATTCAATGCATGGTTATTTTACACAGATAAAATAGATTTCCTTATTTGTGCAAATCATGAATAAATGTAAATGCAATTATGTAAGCGACGAAAATTGAATGAACATAATCGTGTTATTACGACGCGAATGGAATTCTACCAGGACATTTGAACGATAAGTAACATTACGGCAATAAAATAGTCGTGGCATGCTATACTTTACGTCGAATTATTATTGCGGAGCTTTATGATTATTATTTAAAGCATCACGAATAGAATGCGTCGTAATAAAAATTGTTATTTAGGTGAACTGCGGCATATAAATATTAGATGGCCGAATGAAATATTTTCTAACAAATTTCAATAAAAATGCATTTTAAAACGAGACTGTTTTTCTTTTATAGTTAAATAAAAGCAATTGTAAAATTACCGGCTAATCACGTCCATTTCAAACGTAATTTGAAAAATGAAGTACAGTTCTTTGGAATGTAAAAGTACGTCTTTTTTAATAACATATACGTTGATTGGTTAATAATTATGCATTTAAATTCAGGTTTCAATTAAAATGGCATAGAGTTCTTTATTTTATTTTTAAGCTTTTAAATTATACAAATTAAGTTTAAAAATTGGTTCCTTTCTGTAATTTTTATTAGATTTACATAAATTTACTGGACTATCACTTAATTCGTATTTTTGAAAATTCAAAGTACTCTCTTTATTATTCTGAATGTTTAAAAAATAATAAATTAAAATAATTTTCTATGTGAACCTTGATTAAAGTATTGTCTTAACAGAACAAGACTGAATAAATATATTTTTACATAAAATATTGTATGAAGTACAATACATTAGAAATGGTATTCGAATATAAACATTAAAAAAAAGATAAAAACGACAAGGTTTTTAAACAATGTTAATATTTACATTTAGCAATTTCTTACCGTGTAGTTCAAAACTGATATTTAGGGAGTATAGTTCAAAGCTGATTTTTTTTTAAATTTATATTATATTATGGATATAAAATTATTAAAAAATCCTCACCTCAGTCCAAGATCCAGGGCTTCTCGTTGTGGCTCAGGACTGGCCGTGTGAGGCAGTGGTGATGATTGGGACCTTTGTGGCGAGGTAGGGTGATGACAAGCCATTCCTGGATAAAGGGCGTTATTGTTGTTGTACATGTTATACATGAAACTGAATCGCGAAAGCTCCGTCATGGAGAGTGCGCCGTCGCGTGGTGACGATGATTCAGGTGGAGATGTATTGTTCTGCCGGTGCATCATGTCGTGAGACGGTGGTGTACCAGCTGCTTGCATGCGCATATTATCCTTAAGTAATTTTACATATTCTGCAACTCGTACATCGAATTCGCCCGGGGCCATTACTGCGAACAAATCAAATCAATTAATACCTCATACATAGCAGATTTTTAATAATAATTGGGAATAGATATTTTCAATCCCCGTATTAAATATTCTATAAAACATGTTTGGTGTTAATAAATTTAAATATTTTATTGGTAAATGCGCAAGCAATGATTTATATACACATTAGTTATTTTATAATAAATAATGAATAAAGTGTTTTGTGTATTTTATAATTCTGTTATATTTTGAATACTATCCGGTTTATAATTATATTTATATTCTTATTACATATTATATCATACACTTTGAAAATATGGTATAATAAATACATATAATGATTAATTCATTCTATATATCGCGAATAATTTATATGAAATATAATATATAAAATGTTTTATACTGAACGTGAAATATTCACTGAGAAAAATTGGAGCAGTTTACCCAATTGCATGAGTAGAGTTGACGCGTAAACAATTGTAACAACTGAAAATATAATTGCAGCAACTGTAAATGGAGTTGTTGCAACTGTTTTCACGCCAACTCCGCGTTAAGAGTTGGTTTTGGAGTCAACTCCCGATAGGCAGTTGTGACTATGACTGTAACTGAAATTGATTAAAGTAA
>JABFPN010001927.1:0-25314 GCA_022817305.1 Leptoteleia sp. ZL-2020 | reverse complement strand
CCCTCCTACCCCTGTGTGGATAGGAAGGACTCCCAATATTCAGGGGAATAGAACCCCTGAATGCGAAGCTTCCAGGCCACATGAGGCTGAAGCGGAATGGGACAGTAGAAATAAAAAAAAAAAAAAAAAAAAAATATAAAAAGTTTTACTCTACTAATTTTATATTAGTTTAAAGGAACATAAAAAATAAATTTTGATTTCAACTTTTTATCAGTGTATTTTCGGTAATACAACTTGGTTGATTTACTTTTCAATTATTTTTGCTATTCACGTTTTACGGTTCCACGCAGGACACATACTAAAACGCGCAACGTAATTTCGTTCAATTTTTCCTTTGCTTTATTTTCGATTATATTATTTTATTTCTTTTATATTATAAGTGGTGAAATATTCAGTGTGGAACGGCAAAGTTCAAGAATAACGTACAAAGGTTCTCAGGTTTCTCTGTTCAAGCGGAAGTAAACGGCTTTAATACGAGAGAACGAGGGAAACCAACTGCATCGCTTCCCCATTAATCGAAATTCAAGTATGGCTGCAATATATGGCACGAATTTTTGAAGCATATAATTAAATAAAATTAAAAATATTTAACTTTAAAATTCCTTCTTTGCGCCGTTCGAGTTTCAATTAATATCGTAAATTAATAGCATTTCTGGAAAAATTCCGCATTTCATTCTTTATCGGGTAACATTTGAACTATAAAATTTGATTATATAAAATATTCAAGTTAATCAAACGTTTACAAAATCCCAGGTAAAAATTGATGCAAGTTTTACGTTAGTAACTTACAAGTTCATCTTTCGTGTTTGCAAGTTACTTGTAAGATATTCTAGAGAGATCCTTGCCAATTTTGTAACGCTACAATTCGTAAGATACTGACTATAAAAAACTTGCAAGAAACTTGATAGTTTTCTCTGCTAGTAACTAACATCATTCTTGTAAGATATACTGAAAAAATACTGTTTTTAACTGTGTTTCAGATGTATATCCGTCTTTCGGTAAAAATTACAGTTCTTTAATAGGAAATATTTCTCTTTCATTTATAAATATAACATTTAACACTAGACTCTTTGCTATTAAAAAACGGTAATTTTTACTGAATGACGGATATACACCTGAAACACAATTAAACTGTAATTTTTTCTGCGATATTTTTCAATATCACCATTATCTAATAAGAGTTTGTTAACATAGCTCGATGCTGGACTTTTAAAACTCTTCAAAGTACAACGAGTTGATTTATCCGCACAATAAATAATCCGCATAATGACGTGGAGGTAAATTTGCAATTTTTGATAAGGGTCCTCCATTGTTTTTGGGGGTTGCGGTATCAGGGCCGTGCGTGTGTGCGCGCTGCCAAAATTTGTATAAAGATAAAACGAAAAAGCACGCTATTAATTGCAATTCTCCGCGTATCTCGCTTCGCGTGCAATGATCAGACGTAGATACCGCGAATTCTACGAATGACTGTTAATGCGAGTACACATGTACATAAGGTTGCCGGTGCAGCTACTGCTGCTGCTGCATAATCTGGCCACGATAAAACATCGGCGAATTCGCACGATTGAATTACAGTTTAATTAACTCGCGGGCAATTAAGCCCATCCTCTGACTTGCGCCACCCCTGAACCACCCCCTTCCCCCCTCCACCCAGTCATCCTCCTTTTCGTCTTCCCCTTTCTTCGGGCCGCCCGCTTCCTGCCTCGTGTATTCGCGGATCAAGCATATCCAACTCGACGTTTTTGCCGCAAGTTTCGCCAACGGTGAGCTCGCGATTTCATCAAAAACTTTTCCGCGCTCGATTTCACGGTACTTCACCAATATTTTTTCCACCGCCGCTCCGTTTTTTTAATAATAATAATTTCCATCGTGGCGGCCTTTAAATCAATTTCACGATCGCGAATATTCGATTTTCAAAATTAAATTCTTCTAGCGCAGCTAATAGATTGCAAATGGGCGAACTTGAAAATGAATAAATACAAGGCGACGAAGGATATAAATTTATTATGATTATCAAAACATTAAAAGATTGCCATACTTGTTACGATTGATAATCAGTGAAGTTAAACTTTAATAAGCAAATCCTATTCTGCATTTACGATTAAATAGTTATTTTTACGGGTTAACGAGTGCAGAATTGTTATTAACAAATCATATTTAAAACTATTTACCATAACGTCAACACGATTTCCTTTAAGCATAATATTATTCTTATAATAACCGGATTTATTTTTGTCAAAATACTAACTGGAAAATCCACTTATTATTAGAATAATCCAATTAAAATAAGTGGACATTTTTTCCATTGTAATTAATCTTTATTTACTGTGATTATAAAATATAATATGAAAATCAAACATTCCTCGTTCATTGGCCCAACAATCCATATAATTATGACATAACTTTTAATAATAGCGAGGTTCCCTCGCGTCATCGAGGGAGCTAAAGTGGAGGCGCTACAATACTTAACGGCACTTGCTCTTCGTTTCCATCGAATGTCTTGGAGAAGATCGCAGCGTTCGCCCCCGAAGCCGAGGGCATTAACGATCGCGACGTTCCTCGACGGTTGTTATTGCACCGCGGCACGCGCTTTCTCATGATGAGCCATCAAAATGGGCCATTTTAATTGTAACTGCGCGCGTTGGTTTTGTCCTTCCTTGGGCGCCGCACAACCGCGAACATCGTTCGCCGAGACTTCCCAGCCAGCCGCCGTTGGACGCTCGCATTCGGCGCCTTTTCCCCCCCCCCACGACGCTCACCATTTCGATAACAAATTTCGCAAAATGTCGACCGACTTACGACGCGGATCGGGCAAATCCCGCGACGAACGCTTTTGCGATGAAATAGCCCATAAATATGGCCATGCTCGTGCGCCGAGGAGCGGTTCGTAGCTTCTCACTAAACCGCCCGGTTTAGGCCGTAAACCCTCGTAATTATTCACTCATCGTTAAATTGGTGGCCTATGCGGTAATAACGGCATTCCATCTCCGCGATGCTCACACACCTTGCTTGGTAATTGTTTGCTTGCCTTGACAAACTCATGAAAAATTTCAGCCCCATTAAACGCACCGACGTTACATCACGTGAGCATACGTTATGCGGGCTTTATGCGCAGCATTGTAAAATTGTTTAACAGCGTACTATTTTGTACTCCCCAGCGCGGGGCAATTTGGGGAGTTTTCAATGGTTGGATGAAAAATGATGTGACCTACTTTTTACGCGAGGGACGTAAAGTGCGAAAGAGAAGTTCCGTTTTTTTCTTTTTTTTTTTTTTTCTTTTTTTTACACCGCTAACTTTCGTTGGAATTTATCTGCGTTTTGGTTTTTGAGATCGCGAGGAGGGGAAGGCTGGACTACGATTTGTGGCTTTCATTTGAAACATTGACTTGGGCTGGTTTTAAGAAGAATAAATTGGAAACTGTTGAATTATACGAGAGGTATATCTAACAATTTGATAGCGAATTAAGTGAAATAATAATTGTTGGTAAAAACTAAGCAGAAAACAAGAAAGGCACGTGAAAAAAATGTTTATTAATTATCTAATTTTTATCCAGATATTATTTATATTCTTCGTATCAGAAGATGTTAAGCAGTTCATTCGAAATGTTAACTAGTTTGATTGTCCGAATCATGAACAATATCCAATGATTTAAGAAAGACTATTTTGAAAAAATTGTAATTTTCCGTTGTAATTTAAGGACATGATGGACAAGGACATAATATTTACGTGTTTTATGAACACATTTTATAATTTTTGACTGTCAATTTTTGGCTTTATCCACTATGTTCTCAAATTACAAAAAAGATTACAATTTTTACAAAAAATTTTCTCTCAGTTCACTCGAACTACATATTTATAATGCTAAACAAATAATAAAACATTCAATTTAAATAATAAAACTAAAACGAAATCAAAGGACAATCGTACGGTTCTTCAACTTTTCAACCAAATGCAATATACGACGTCACATTATGGACGTCTGGGAAGAAATTAAAAGATTGACTGCCGAACTCATCCATATTCAATTTGACGATGAACGTGTCGGCTAGCGCGAGGTCGACCTTAACAACCAAGCCAGAGAACATCGTTTTTGCGCGTAAAGTATCGATTTCGCGCGGGAGAGAAGAAAAAAAAGAGGAAGAGGATGAAAGTTTTAATTAGAAAAATTTTTTCTTTTTCCTCGCGTAATTAGAGAACAACGGCGATATTAATGTTAATGTCACGAGATTATGACGCGAAAGAGTGTACGTGCGTATGTTCGTGGCGGCGGCGCGAAAATTCATAATTAAGTGACGATGCCGCTTATTACATCCAAGTTTCCGAAGAAGCGGGATAAGGAGGATGAGGCGCGCTGGGCCGCGGTTACTCGCATAATCTCTTTCATAATGCAGACGCCAAGATGGAGAGCGGCCGGACGGTGCGCGCTCCAGGATATACCGGTCTTTTGAATATTTCAGCTCATTTTCCGCGCCTTTTTCCCTATTATTCATCGATAATGTATGAAACTTTGTTCATTTCGCAATCTCAATCTCGACGAATTATAAAAAAAGAATGAACAAAAAAAAACAAGGAAAAAAGAGTATTCCGCACCGCCAATAACACCGTGTTTACGATATCCGCGCGTTATACCGATACACGGGCAACTTTATGTTTCGCCGCATCGCAAAGAGCGAGCAAATTTTCGCAATTAAAGCGCGCGATCATAATAAAATACCAATTATAAAATTTTAATCGACGCGCCACTTTTAATGTAATCAAGTTGAAAATTGGAATCGGCGTCCAATGCAACTCCCTTTAATTTCAATCAAATCTGGTTCATTATAACGCGTTTAAAATGCTTCATTGCGGAAAATGTAATTTAAAGTTGCGAATCCAATCGTTTGTCGGGCTATTTTTTTGAATAAATTGAATGAGAGCGATTTATTTAAATTCTAATAGATAAAGTTGAAAATGTTCTAAACGCTTTCGTTGCGCGACGTTATAGGCCGATTTGCACATTTTAAATCCTGGATTTTACATGATTTTATTTACACATTACGCAGCATATAAATTCTTGATTCCTATCCCAAGATCAAAAGTGAACACCTGCATGACATATATCAGATATACTACCTAAACTTTAAGAAGTTAGCCTCAATCAATTAAATAATATTATTTTATTATATTAACATGTATTAAAAAAAATAAAATATTATATCTTTGCGCGCGCACAGGGTAGTATATATTTTCCTATTTATATACTAAAAAAGCAAGTATCTACCGTAGTTCTTAAAAGTTGAAAAAGTCTTTCAATCTATTATGTTCCAAAGCGTAAAATGTTTAGCTTGATGTAAAAGTTAATAAAATTATCCATGCTGGGCGATAAAAACGTTAATACTGGAACGGTCAATTTCCAGAGTTGATCTTAACTTGGATTTCTGCAATTATCATTTGACCGTAGAGGAGAGGTTTGGAGAGCGCGAGAGGCGCACTCATACGCCAAAGAAGAGAAGAGACGCGAAGAGAGTAACGTCGAATGCCGTCTCGTGACAAATAGAAGCTTTGTGCCGCGACAATGGGGAGTTTATTTCCGGGCCGGCTGGAGCTACAATGTAGGCACTATACTGTAATTAAATTCCCAAACCCAAGGATTCGGAGGTTAGAGGACGACAAGGGGTCGTTCTCAGTGGTGGTCCAAAAGCCAGCGGGGCTGGAAACCTTAGCATATTGCATACTGACCGGTCCTTACTACCCTCCCCCACAACCCACGGCATTATAGTGGGTTACTAAACGCCATATTGTTCGCCGTATGTTCCTTCCTTCCTTCCTAGCCGTTGCCTTCAGCGTCTCCTTTCTCAAAGCAAAACACAAATAAGATCAGGCACAAACATTAAACTGAGTGCAAATTTGTCAAATTCGTTGAATTAAGGGTGCGGATCAATGTTGACTTGCGAAATTATTCACATCTTACATCATTTCGCGAGATTCGCCATTCAGTCGAGTGGATATTAACCCGGATACAAAAACAATCCAGAGATATTCATTTATACTTCAAACATGGAGTCACTCTATTTTCCACAAAATAAATGGTATATTTCCAATATTAACGATTCATTTTAATATACAATTATTAATAAACTTTAAAGAATCCTAATTTAATTAAGAATAATATTAAACTAATAAATGAACGAATAATATTAAACTTTGTTCAATGGAACATTAATTTATTTCTATTACAAGCTTCAATATTAAATTCAATGCAACAAATTGCCTTAATTTCTCTACTCTAAATGCCGTATGTTTTAAATCAAATATATTGTTCGTCACTGCGGGAGTTAATGAAATTGGCGTTATCGAAAGCGCAGAAGTCTGGGAGCAACTATAAACAAGAGGGAAGACTCAAAATACGAAGACTTCGAAAATCCGCAGAGCTTAACGCTCGTAAGCAACGTTGGAGAAGAACCTTACCTCCTATCCCCCTTATTATTGTCTCTTTCGCTGCCTAATCTTCCCAAAGGTTCTTTTCATCGTATAGTTATTCGAGAGTACAAATCTAATCTACATTGGACCCATTAAGTAAGACGTTCGACGAGCCGAAAAAACTTGTCGATAAAAGCACAAACACAAATTGGCCAATAACCTTACCCTTTATCGATCGACGATAACTCGAACATTCTTTCACTCAATACAAATTCATCTTGAACGAGTTAACTGCAAAAATACTGTGTCGACCTACGGGGCCGATTCTGGTCCAGTACTGTTAGCCAAACTTTGGTAAACAGATAGGGACGATAGTGGTTTGAGCTTGGTTATTAACGAGAACAGAACATAACCAGATGTAAGACATGCCAGGCAAAATATCAACGCCATAGTTGATCCAGACTTGAAGCAGTACTGGTGATTTAAAAAAATTGTTCAATGCAAGACCAACGTTGGATGATATATATATATATATATATATCATCCATTACAATATATATAAAATATAGATGATATATAGGATGAGATAGGGTATAGGTACACAACTGGTACGTTTAGTTATAGGGTACTGGCCCAGTGTTATCACTCCATTACTGGCACCATTCCGTCACCGTACTGGTAAACAAATTTACCAGTACTGGTAACTCTGGTAACAGTACTATACCAGTACTGGGCCTGTAGAACATTTCCTACTGGGCAGTTATATTTTTAGCAATGCCAGAAAAAGTCCTTCTTTCATAATAGCCTCAAACTTAAGGATAATGTAACTTGAAAATCAGAAAATTAGCACAAGCGAATCGCGCAACAATACGAATTGGCATTCTTATCGTCGGTTAATTCCAAGGCGAATCTTAACCTAGAGCGCAGCCCCTTCGGAAGCCTTAAGCCGACGCAACGAAGACTATGAGAGCGAGATCGCTCATGCGACGACACGAATAGCGTTTTAATGCGCTGAGAATATCGGGATCTCGTCTGAGAGGTCGAAAACGTTGCGGGCGGTTCAGGGTTAAAATGAAAGTTGGAAGCGGAGCTTGCCGCAGCAAATCCGGCTTGATTAAAACACTGTTGAAGGAATCCGTTACCCCTTTGCTTTGCCCCCTCCCCCCCCTCCTCCTCCTCCTCCTCGTCCGCCCTTCGGCACAGCCATCCAGCTCTTCTTATTTTGGCCTATACATCGCCCTCCCGCCCCCACACCCCAGCCACCCCCTCGTTTACGCCCGCTTTTTACCACCCAACCACGCCCTTTGGCCGCAAAGAGCTACGTATAATCTTAATGCAGTCTTATACGGAGCGGAACACGGCTATATTTCATTATAACCCCGCACAGCCTTTCCGGACTACGAAACCCTTTCTATTTCGATTATAAGCGTCGCGAGCGAGCTTGCGACGGCAATATCGGCAATCGAGACGAAAGGGAATGTTGGGAACAGAAAAAGCCACGGCTACGGACGCAAACGTCGAGACTTAACGATTCCCAGCATTTATACAGATGATTCGGAAAACGAATTAAATATTAATCTCCGGTTGGGGTCTGATTTATTTCGCCCCACTTTTTAGCGCCTTATGAAATATGAATCGAGTATAATTAGAAGGTTAAAATTTTTAATTTTATAAGCTAACTTTACTTGATGTTGTTATAACAACAAATTTTCCATAATTTTTGTGAGGTTTGAGGCATTGACGTAACTTGTTTGATTTCATTTGAATTATATCATGTACTATAATTGGGATAAAAAATGAGATAAAACAAAGAAGTGACTGCAATAGAACTTCAGTCAACTCTCTATCAATCAAAAATTCCACAATTCGGACTGAATTCGTCAGGATAAAATAATTATCCCAAAGTGTTCCCTAAGACAAACACACTGAGATGTTCTTAATTAAAAGAAACGGACAAAGACAAACAGTGGCTGGCTGGAAGACGAGGATTTTGGGTAGTAAAGTTGAAGATGCGTGTGCATAAGTATGAACAGGACCGGCCGCGGGCAGGGCGTGGGGCAAATGCAGAATTTGTTGGAGCAACAGCCTCTGGGCATTGGTCCAGAGCCGGGTACGGATTTCAGGAACGAGCACAGCTACT
Source organism: Leptoteleia sp. ZL-2020 (assembly GCA_022817305.1). Classification (NCBI taxonomy): domain Eukaryota; kingdom Metazoa; phylum Arthropoda; class Insecta; order Hymenoptera; family Scelionidae; genus Leptoteleia; species Leptoteleia sp. ZL-2020. Next base: position 16,774 of record JABFPN010001927.1, on the reverse strand, counting down.
AAACGGACCACCTACTTGCAATCATCCGCCCAAGACTAGCGGCGGCCGGGCGTACAGTTCTGAGTGTTGAGGAAATGGTCGTGACATTACCGGCTCAGCTCTCTGAAGCTCCAAGCTCAAGAGAAAGGAGGTCGGCGCGGCGGCGGGGGCGTATTTACGACGTTACAATGCCCCAAGGGCTAATCCTCGCCTCGAGCGCCGCTGCGAATTCTCCCTTTACCCGTTTAGATGCAATCCCATCCGAGGTTGGCCGGACCACGGATTGAAGAGTAAAATTGTAAAACTCTCGTAGCCAGATACATTGCCTTGCACTCACCTACCAAAACTGGTTACATTTACATTACTATGGCGGAACTCAAATTGAATTAAGTTCATCCCGCATCGGGAAGAGTGGTCGGCGAAATCAGCTTTTAAAATCCCGTACCCGGAACGCCAATTAATCTGTTTATTATTTTGAGTGATCAGAAAATAAGGCAATTTAATTAACTCAGTCTCGAGCTCCGTGTAAGTGAAAATCTAAGATTGGAGGATTAGTAAATTATAATGTTCGAGCTAAGGAGTTCAAACTTTGGTGGAGTTATGATTGATTGGCGGGATTGCTCGGCCTTTTTTGCTTAAATTCACAATTTAGAAATGTTGTAAAAGAATTGTCGTTTATTCGGAATAGTTCATTTAGTTAATAACTACTTTGTAATTATAAAATTGAATCTATGCAAAGAAAAATTGTATTCAAAAAAATTGTGTGCAAATTACTATGATTTTTGGAGCATTATAATAATTTTTATTTACAATGTAACTAAAATTATTGAATATTTGAATGGCATCCTTAATTTTTAACCATTAATTAGCTAATTAAAAAGGAACGTTTAGAACGACGTTTTCAAACAAACAGAATTCCGTAACATACATTTTCTCTTCTTCAATATAACAAAAAAAAAACTTTATTTCCCCATTTTTCAACATATTTAGAACAATAATTATATGCAAAATAATTCATAAAATTTAAAGAAGCAAAATTTCAAATTTACACATGACTATCAGCATAATTACGTTGGAACTCGACTCGTGGACTGAAGCCTTTTTTCTCCTGCATAATTTTATCGGCGCAAGATTCCTCTGAGAATATTTTGCACGCGAATATCTAAGATCTTTGTAAAAATGTGCCGTGAGCGGTCGATTTTTACATAGTTGGGCGCAGTTTTTGAAAGGCACGTGCCCACGTTGGAAGGTGAAAAAAGCCGGAATAAAAAAGGAGCCGAGGTCTTTGTGGTTACTCGCAGTTATACTGGAGAGGGTGCGAGAGATTGAGGTGAAATGAGGTGCGCGGTCGAGGCGAGCCAGACGACCGTAAGTATTAAATAAATCTCCTTAAGCGGATTAGGGTCCTGGCTTTCCGGTATTTTAACGCTGCGTTCCCCGCGATCCAGAAAACATATATTATCAAGATCTGAAACTGATTTTTTACCACCTGCAGCAATTATCTGTTTGCCTCAACTTATGAAATGTAATCGTTCGGCTACACTTCCTATTTAACAACTTCCTTTGCCACCGACTTCAACAATAAATATTGTCACAAATTCTGGTCTATACCTTTCTCTTAGAAGGTACATTTGTATTCTAATTTCACTTTCATGAAATAAAATTTAATTATTATTCTGTATGTATCGATATTATTTCATTCTGGATTTTCCCGATTAATTCTTTTTAAAATTTTCTTTGTTAACAAGAAAACAAAATGCAGCACATTTGAGAATTAAATACATATATCTTACAGAAAAAAATCACATGGGAAGCGGAGGAAATAATGTAATAATAATAAGCGATCAAGGAAAAAAAATATGATATGATACATACATCCCAAAATTGCCTCACTCTACCGTACACCCTTCTTAAATTGCTATAAAAAATCCCCAGGATTTCATCAAACAAAGTGAGTCGTAAAAATAAATCGCATAGAAGGAAATATTCGCCTACTCTAATTTGTCATTCAAAGCGTCTTACTTCGTGGAATAGAACGGATACGAGCTTGCCATATCTTATCGTAAAACAATAATAAGAAACTAAACAGTGAAATTATTTTATAAATAATACCGACTATTAAAACTAATTAAATCCACGGAAATTATTTAAATCTTAAAAAGTATTTTACGAGCTATTTAGTTCGCACACAACTGCTGAACATTACCGACGTCGCCATCTGGAAATGATCCTCGCAATCGTCTTTACAGCTCGTTCATTATTGATTTCGAAACTTTTCCATCTTAAACTTGCAACATCTTATTGCTATTTGTCGTCAGTTGATAGAAAATTCTCAATGATTTATCAATCTTTTCAACATTAAAAATCTTTTGATTAAAAACAATGTTAAAAAAGAAACTGCCAAATGTGATGTTTAAAATAAGAATACCCATTGCAATTCCTATTCTAAATTCAGAATGTTTAAATAATTTTCTCATATTAAATTCTTTTTTCAATAAAATTATTAAAAATTTTTGAGAAATTCTTTAACAATTTTCATCAAACTATTTCCACAAAGGCTTTCATAGTACACGTTTAAATATAGCACATATTTTATAGTGCCTATGTCTATTTATATCTTCTTTATTATTATAACCCATATATTTAACAAGTCCTTACACATTATTTATTATTTAATGCGCGTTAAGTTTTAAAATGCTTCCAAATAAATTGCATAATATAAAAATATACAGTTGAAAAGATGTCTAATATTCAAAGAAATCAAGGCTGTTAAGATGAAAACGAAACAAAAAAAAAAAAGGACATAATGTCGATAAATGAAATCTTAATCGTTCATCACTGAAATGAAGCGCCGGGCATTACTTATAATCTATCGCAGTCTTAGCGTCTTTCATCTCTTCCTCTTTAGAAGCAAGGACTTTATCTCATTCAGATGCTTCTGGAACCCCTTCAGCGGTACTACCACCTTGCTGCTTGCCATTGGCTAAATAGCTAACTTCGCGCAACTATCCCAATAGATTATGATTATTGTGGAGGAAAGCTCTGATTTATGCAATTATCATAAATTCATGCTCCCTCCCACGTTCTGCCACCTTGCGTATGCTCAAGACGCTCCTCCTGTGTCTCTATTCACAGGATTTCAATAGCAAATTATGTACCAGTCTGGTCTCTTCATCGTCACAGAAAAATACCTCGGCAAAGTTTCCACTGCGTTTCATATTACGTATACATATTAACGTCCATTCAAATTAGGCGCATTTCAAGGCCAAATTTAATCACGACCATTTCTTAAATTTCAGCATTTTTACAGCTTTTGATTAAATCCAAGTTTAATTCGTGTTTGTCTAAGGAATTAATTATGAATAAATTAACGTAATTCAATTTGCAATCATCGATTAAACTATCTGCGTTCACCGAGAATTATCTTGAATTTCATTCGGGATAATTGTGATGACGATTTTACTTCTTTTAAAAGAATTTTATTCAGTTTGAAGTTAAGTGTGTTCATCTTTGAATATTATAAATATTATATATTTTCTTGGATAATTTTTAAACTGGTTTACATAATATAATAATAATAATTATGTATTATTTGATGGAGTTCATTGGTAAAGTATTTCCAACATTATTATGACAGATCAATATACCTTAATTACCACTGTGTAGTTAAATACTAGTAAAAGTTGAAGATACACTGAGAAAAATATAACAGAAAAATTTACTGTTTTTAACTGTATTTGAGCCACATGTCCGTCTTTTAATAAAAATTACTGTTCTTTAAAAGCAAATACTCTAGTTTTAAATGTCATATTTATAGATAAAACCGAAAATTTTCCTGTTAAAAAACGGTAATTTTTATCAAAAGACGGACATGTGGCTCAAATACAGTTAAAAACAGTAATTTTTTCTGTTATATTTTTCTCAGTGTAAAATAACTATAATTATAGAAATTGTACTTGGACGTATAAGCCTATTTCCAACTAATACAGTTGCCAGCATAATATTTTTTTTTTGTTTCTTCTTTAAGGTTAATTAATTGTGAAAGCATTAAATCGCGAGGTGGAGGTATATTTGTTTTATGCGAATCAAGATAAATGTACCTCGAAACTTGAAATAAATAAAATATTTCAAACTAAATTGTTGAAAATTAAATTATCACTTCAAATACAAACTCATTAAATTATGAAAAAAATTGTTCACGCTTGCTCAAAACATATAACACAAAATCAATATTTTCTACCCCTATGATATTCCTGTTTTACCCTTCAATGATTATTATATTACAGTTAAATTTATATTTTTATTACTATTGTTCTTTGTATATTAAGAATTAATTTATAATTAAATACAAATTTAAAAACAGTAGAGTTAAAGCAATTGTTTTAAAAAAAAAAAAACAAACGTTCTAATTTACCAGTAGTACGAGTCAACGTACTGGAAGGTATGATTTATCGAAACATGGTAACTGTTATAATATAATTTAAATACTAAAAACAATTATTAACATTTAATAAAATAGTTAACGAATATGTTGAAAAACTTTAATTTTAATTTCTTAAAATACTACAAAGAGAATTATGTGATTGCTAATTGTAAAAAGCTCATAATTAATGACTAATTTTATAAAAACATATATTTTGGTCGTGAACAACTGATGTTTAATGATGTAAATTTATATAAATACAGAAATAAATTTTCAGTAATAATGAAAATAAATTTTTTTAACGCGTTTTATAAATTGGCTATAAATAAAAAAATTCGATCTAAATTTTATTTAAAACAATTGGAAATCTTCCAACCTACACTATCATTAATTAAACCCCTTTGAGCTAAAATATCATTCTTTTTAAAATCATAAAACTGCTGTCATATACCTTTCTACATTAATGTATTGTTTTAAATCAAATAGCCTGCATACATTTATAAAAAACTTGATTATTTTCATAGAATAAAATTCTTTCTTTTTAATATTTCCCTTTTGAACAATATTAATAAAATAATCTAATCTTTCCCTTTTAAACAATATTAATAAATACCGAAAAAAAGCATAATTTACGACAAGAATAATCATCAATAACAATTACTTCTTTGTTCCCAGAAAATCAATGTTAAACTGCAGAACCACTTTACCAACCCTCGTACAACCCTCAAACCTGTTTTACCGTCCCTGGGGAAGCGGTTACCATCCAAAGGATAGAACAATCCCCACGAACCCGGGCAACCTTCATTACCCACGACCGTTCAATCCGCCACTTTACCACCGCAACTTTAGTCAGATGTCGCTACCGTCGATTCGGCCCGCAATCCCTCCAGAAGCCCGGTCCAGAATGCCGCCCCTCGACGCAGCCCCACTACAAGTTTGCCAAGTTCCCCGCCGCTTCTCCCCCACGGCGCGAGGCAGTCGAAACTTCTCGACAAACTTTAAAAATCGTTATTTCACCAAGAAGCAATCTCGTAGCAGCTCTTCCGATGCTCTGCCATGAATTCCTAAAGATGTAAAGAACGTTCGGGCGGCGCGACGCGGGCAGCCCGCTCGCGGGAACGAGGCACCGCTCCGAAATTAATTAAAGAGGTCGCGGGCAGCCGTAATTAATCGTCGCCATTGCCGATAAAGGAGTTTGTCGCGTCAATCCCCGAACAACGAAATCAATTAGTTCACCGTCGATTAATCAATTGCCGATGTACTTTATTGATGATGTTAACGAATGCGAGGATAAACAACGGACGGTTACGATTTCGCCGCGCCAGATTTTGCGCTTTACGATCGCAATTGTAATTTTACGACTCGACTAATCGTCTTCACGATTTCATTCGAATTTAATCGTCCCAGCTTTTATTGAATAAAAAGCCAGCTTCCCTCTTTATTCGCGTTTGGAAAACAGGTTACTTTCGTGATCGCGGACGATTCAATTACGTCGGTTATTAAATCAAGATCATCGTATGCATTTAGATGTAATAATTCTCTAACATCGGCATAATAAACTCGAGCATTTAATGTTGTATGAACTGAATTACAGGAATTATAATGCTTTAAAAATCTTGCATTGTTAACAAACGTGTGCCTCCTATGGTTCAAGTTAAAGTACATACACTCGAGAAAAATTTATTAATAGTTTCTCTTACATTTTATGATAACTCGAGAATGTGTGCATTTATAGTTTTTCTTTATAATGTGATATATTACTTTTGTAAAATATTGGAAAAAAATGCCATTATCGAGGAATAGAACCCGTTACCAAACAATCACCAGTGACGCGTTTTACCACTACTGTATGTCGCCTGGAAAAATATTGGTCCTTGTCAAACTTTAATGTGAAAATGAGAGGAAAGTGGTATGAATTTCTTATACTCATTTAAAATGTACAAAAATGAGTTATTATAAAATTTAATAGGAACTACTGGTAAACTTCTCTTATACGTTTACCATAAAAACAGCAAAACGTCACAGTTACGGTAATTGTATTCTGATCAACACTTTTGATATAAATATAATAGCAACGTACTAAATAATATTTATTTACGACGATCGTAATCTCACTGGTGTGTGATCTTTAACAATAATTGCTTTTGAAATCGTAAATAACATAATTGAACTTCTATTGAAAGTATACGATATTTATAGTAGTAGAATAAAACTGCATTTATAGTACACATTAACGATAATAGCAACTCATCATTTATTTGCAAACAAAATACAATTGCCGTAATGTTAAAATTTATGATCACAGGCTATGAAAATGTTATAATAACAATCATAACATTGTAAATGTTTATGTTTATCAATAAAAAAAAAATTATATTCATCCCTTGCACCTTTCACGTTGAAAAGAAATTTCAGAAAGAACATTACTATAAAAGGCATTAATTAGGATTAGGACAATCAAATCTTAAACCAATTTCCATCGTCGATCCAGCAATTTAAATCGTAAAGCGTACAGATGTTTCACGAAACTAAGGGAAACCGATAACTTCTGGAACGTTATTGCCGGTGCGTAATATTCTTAGTTATTTAATCACTTGAGTTTAGCAAATTAACAAAATACTGTTCATTTGTGCCGGGATAATAGAATAAATATTGAATTTAAAGAGCCGAAGCTTTAAATCTACGAGTAAAAATAGAATTAAGTACGAGCCAGTTTCGAGAGCAAACTTTTGTACAGAAAAATGTTCTTTTAACATGGTACTTATTCGATCGCTTTGAAATTGTTTTTAGCGTGGTTGACCTACGGACACATCCGATTGATTTCAATCTAGCAGGCGGATTAAAGTTATCAATCAATTATGAACAAACGATTGACATTCTATTAATGTCCGCGCTCTTGTGCAGCCAAGTTTTTGTCGTTGTTAGCAAAAAACGCTTTTAATTAATGCTAATTAAGTGTAAGAATCTTTGTAAAAAAAAAGGAAAAATAAATTTCACTCAAATTTGCTGTGCTTTTATCGGTGAATTCGTCGAATTTGAGTATATTGACTTTTATTAAGAAATGGTTTTCATGGTTCTCGGTGTTATTAAAATATTCCCTTACTTGACTAAGTTCGCACTAGTTTTACACTGAAAACAATTTATTAACTTTACTATAGTTACTATATTTTATAAACACTATATTTGTAAACGGCGGCTTAAAGTGGTGGTAAAGGGTACAACTGGTAACTCTTGAGGTAACGAGTTCTGTTCCTTGATAATGACATTTTTTTCAAGGAATACTAAAAATGCAAACATATCCTCGAGTTATTATCAAATACAGTTGCAGAGGTAATAAATTTCTCTCAGAGAATATATTTCTAGCCGAATAATTTTTCAATAAAGTGAACAAAAATCTCTCCACAAAACCTCATAGAGGTAAAAAAAGAATGAGGCAAGGCTTTTTCTCGTATCTACACGAAAAATAATGAAATCCTTATTGTTTATTATTACGATTCCAAGTATAACGTTTTAATTAAAATTTATTTCCATAATATAAACATTATAGATAATACTTATATGAGCTATATATGAAACACAAAATCCTCGCCTCGTCCAGTCTTTTTTAACATACCTTTCATTGTCAAAATTATTAAATATGCAGTATTAAATAATTAATGTAATTAGTAAGTTAGTAATTAATTTGTTCCCTGTAAAATGCACTAAATGCATTTTTATATATTGATATTTGTACAATTTATTTATGCAAAGCAAACTGTCGAAAATTATTTGAAATAAATTTTTCTAATTTAAAAGTGTATTAAAAGTTTGCTTGGCTATTTAAGAAAGCAGCGAAACTTTTAATCATACCCAATAGATCAAACTGTGAACATATATTTCAGAAGTAAACTTTATGACATCTTTAGTTTTATAAAGAAGTTGAATCTTGTTAAAAGAGATTAATCCCCTTCAATTTTTCAAAACTAATTCCATAAAAAGTACAATGTGAAACTTGATTAAATTTGTTTCCCGAGAAATGTTGCTTCATGAAAGTTGAAACATATTACAGATATTCAGTTTTTAAATACACTTGTAAGGCAATTCTTTTTTTTTTACAATTTGTATAATACTATTCATTAACGGAAGAGATTATTGATCCTCCAAGTCATTTAAATTTAGTGAGTTCTAACATAAATTCACGAGTATCAATTAAATATAAAATTATTACTATATAGTAAGCAAGTTTAACGAAGAAACAAAATTGAATTCAATTATAAAACAAATTCAATTGATTACGTTGTATTAAAGTAACAAGTTCAGTCTCTGTACCGTCAAAACCAATATTATATAATCCGAATTAAAATGTTAAATTTAACGTTGCACGTGCACCAAAATACAATTACTTTTAATATTTATAATATTTACAACAAAAAAAACACATAATTTCATTAAATAAGTGAAAACAAATGAAGGATTTACTCCGCGGATAATTTTTTAATTAAAATCACGTTGATATGTTAAAATGTTACTTTATATAAAATTTACAATTCACGTAAACCGTGTAAACGTGTGCACGGGTACATAAAATATATAACACCAATAAAATATGATTAGTTTCCGAAATATGCGTTGAATGTACAACGAATTTTAACATACACCAAATTGTAAACAATTTATGCACGCCATAATAGTCATGAGAGAATTTTACTTTATTATAATTAATATTTTACAATAATAAAATTGTTAAGAAAAATTGGCTTGTGATCAAATTTCACATGTTACAAATATTCCCCCATCGTGCATTTATCACGTAATAATGTTAAGTCAAATGCATCGACTTGTAATTAATCGTAAACAGTTTACTGTCAGAAATATCGATTTTCCTTTGAATATAGTGAAATATGATTAAATTAATCTTACTTTCTAAAATGTTTAATATACTGATTATCAAAATTCTGGACAATTTTGAATTAGCTTATATAACTAAAAACAAATAAACTTAAAAAAACTTTACAGGATATTAAAAATAACTGAAGAATTATAAGTTTATTAAATACTATTTAATGAAAACAAAATAGGTACAAAAGAAGTACCGAGTAAAAGGACTCTTATTAAACTGCTTTACTTTCGTAAATAAACGATAATATTTGCCTGATAATAACTTTGAATTTAACTAAAAAACATTTATAATATAAGTAAACTTAAGGAAAACTTTACAGGATATTAAAAATAACTGAAGAATTATAAGTTTATTAAATACTATTTAATGAAAACAAAATAGGTACAAAAGAAGTACCGAGTAAAAGGACTCTTATTAAACTGCTTTACTTTCGTAAATAAACGATAATATTTGCCTGATAATAACTTCGAATTTAACTAAAAAACATTTATAATAAGATTTAGTAAATTATGCAATAAATAAGGATGATGTTTGTTCATATGTTAAATTCCCAAATCAATTTCAATTAGTGTTAAAGATAACTTAGGCAAAAAAAATACTTGCCCTCCCTCAAAATATGTTTAAAAGTTTAATTAAATAAAGTAGAATGCCAAAACCAAAACTATAACAAACATGCTTAAATTCCCCCACGTCATTATTTTGTTTTTGCATCTTCAAAACTGCATTATTTCTAATACATTTTTTTCTTTGTTAATACTGCACAAAATTGTCAATAGTCCGATAACTCTCCTCGCCCATTTAACCATCATACAATTAACAAAATAATATAATTTACTTGATAATTAAACGATTACATAAAAGCTCGTAATATGTCCTAACAAAATTGTAACACACAAATTATTCGCGTGTACATAATGAAAAACCTTACAGACAGACCTGTAATTAATAATAAATGATCGTAATATGCAATTTCAAAGATGTTTACAATACCATTGAAATATGCATCTCATTTGTGAAAGCACGTTACTAATTCAGTACCGAGAGAGAGATGTTAACATTAAATAACTCGTTTGACATTCGTGCCTCTTTGATATAAAAATGTATTTCGTATGAAAATCTAGTCAGTTTGATCCGACGTAATTATGCTTAATATTAATTAGAAAGGATGTTTTGTTAATAAACCATCTGATGGCAAATAATTACGAGAAACATGTTCCCACGAAAAATCGTATAATGCGGTCGTAAAAAGCAACGTGAATGGAAATAGTTTGCCATCAAAGATATTAATAGAAGGAGCAGCGCCGAAGGAGTGAAATGGAGCGATTCAACGAGCCAAAAATTTATCTGACTCTAATCAATGCAATTAAGTAATTAACTGACGCGCTGCTTATTGCCCCCCAAACGATTCGCCTGCAGCGCTATTCAGGGGCGAATGATTATAAATATTTGCACTTACCTTTTTTGGAGTAGGGTGCAACACGGTTACAGGAACTTGACGCGGTGTTGAAATAGACGGAAGCTGAACTTGCTCCGTCGAAGGAAGTGGAGGCACTCTTGTTTCTTTACTTGACGGTAGTTCGAGAAGATGCTGAATGGAATGATTCTGTCTTGTTCTTTTCGACGCCATCCTGCAACAAAAGCATTTTCATTTACAATTACTGTAAAGAGCTAATTTAGATCTTTTTTTTTCCCCCCATGTTTAATTAAGTATCACATTCATTGCACTCTTTTCATTAGTTTTATTAAATTGGTAAATTCTATTTAGATGGATTTACTGCGTGGAATTATTGTATTTATACGTATTTAATGGTGTTCATCATGCTAAATGGAATTTAAGGATACAGTGAAGAAAACAGTTTACATTTTTCTTAGCCAGGTAAATATAATTTTATAATTATATGCATTGAAGATATAGCGGTTGTTTAGGGTAGAAATTTAAATACTTTTCAGAGGAATACGTATGCCTAAGACTTAAGCTTAATGATAAACATTTATAAAATATTATTATGCAATTTATAATAACTAATGTCATAGTAAAAAAATATCAAGTAATTATTAATTATAACAAAAATTAAATATATATACTATTAATATTACTATTCATTGTTCTTAGTGTTAATTATGTAATTTTTAATTTAATTTCCTCAGTTATGATAAATGCATGTAGAACACTTTATCGAATTATATTTAGTCATAAAGTATTTCGAACAGTTATCTAAATTTTAATATTAAATTAATTAGACAAATCAGACGTGTAGGTGATTAAGTTATGCGAAACGCGATGTGAATATACTATTTCATGTTTAGTACACAGATCATTATTGGAGACATAATCAATATTGATAAATGTGTTCGAGTTTCATTCTTTGTTCCGATTATATATATATGTATATATATAATCAATAGAAGTTACACAATAAATAAATATATAATAGTTATATTTAAAATGAATAACAAATATACTAATAAAACACTATTTAATATTGCTACTTCTGAATAGAAAACGTACAAAATAAAAGAATAAATTTTCCAATAAGAAACAAAAACAGTTATTCGTTAAAAAATGAAAATTCATTGTTATATTTTCATTTACTAATTGAAAACGCATTTCTACACTATTTAATATACGCACAACGATTTATTTTGGTAGCTATATTACAACAACGAAAATTAAACCCTTAAATATCTTTTAATTCATATTACTGTCTCAATTATAAAGTTAAAAGGTGTTCTATTACATATGTAATTTTATGCATTTTAAATAATTTTGATAAATAATTAAAATGCATGAAATTTTATCTTAATTTAGAAACATACATTTATAATGTAAATATCCATTAAATAAATAATATAATGTAAATAAATTAAAAAAACATGTTTAAAATTCTTTATACATATAAATGTTTGATGCTTATTAGATTAAAAAAGGACTCATTTGGTTTATTCAGTTGTAATCACGTAATGGGATTACACGCAAATAAAGAGTATATTGCAAATATAATTCGTTAACTTTATCATTGAACAAAAATTTAGTAAAATCTCAATATTATTCGCTGCAAAATAGATGTCAACGATTAATACTGAAACTTTACACGCTGTTTTGGGAAAATACAATTCTATGTGGACGTGCTGTGGACACTAACGTATTATAACTTCAAATGAATACTCTGTACTATTGAAATGGCTTCTATTAATGTAAAATTGTACAAATTTATAGCACAGTAAAATATTGTGCAATTTAAAACAAAATGATGTTATCTGTTGCGACGTTTCTAATTTTCCATCTTAAATCCTCGTAAATTCCGCGTTTCATTCCTCTTTATATAATCGCACAGTACCATTACCACATATATTACAATAAACTTAATAATAATAACAACAAAATTGCAAAACTATTGTTAACACAATTTTTTTTATAATCCCATTATTATAATAATTATAACATAACACAATGCATTAAGAAATGCAATATAATGAATCCAATGCAAATAAATTCGAGCCTGTTTGCCTATGTAAATGAACAAAAAAAAAGAAAGAAAATAAATGAGTTTTCATTTAAAAAGTTGATTTAAAAAAAGTATTCATTTTTCAGCATAAAAAGAATTTATTTAGAAAATTAAATTGACCGACGACGGTTATTAATCGTCATTAATACGCCGATTCGAATTATCAGATAGCGAAGTGAACTCGCGCGTCGAATGAAAAGGTCAGTGGAAACGATCGATAAACAAGAAAAAATGTGATCAAACATGCGTCTGGATCAGGGGAGGCAAAAAAAAGCTGCGCGATCGCGGAATCGAGCGTGTGCTTACATTTTTTTTTTCCAGGAGCGTTGTTTCGCTGGATATTAGGTAAAACTTTTGCATTTAACTCTGCCGTCTTGTCGGGGAAACGACCAACAAAGCTCATCATCCGAAAGTTTTCCGCGACAAGGACAACGTTATCGCTGAAGCGGACAAGAAAGAGCAAAGAGGCGTGCGAGCGAGAGCGCGCGAGCGGCGCGCACCGCAACGCTCGCGAAAATTGCACGGTTTTGTGTGCGCGCCCGCACTTTACATCTACATCGGCAAGTGTGAATATTCGACCCGAACTCATCTATCCGGCCGCTAACTATCCAGTTTATCTACTGTGCATACAACAAAAACTCATGAAAATACTCTCGGGAAATAAAAAAAAAAAAGAAGAAGGGTGTAAAAAGGCCACGCGCACTGAGTGCTTCCACTCAAAAAATAGTTATTCAACTTAGCCGAATGGCAAATCAATTTTATATTCATTATTGAATTAACTGCACGAAATCGTGGCGTTTCTCGATTTCAGCGTGAACGTGCACGAACTAACTTTTTACGACTACACGAAAAGACGATCATCTCTTTTATCCCATTGTATGTAAAGCATATTTTATGTCCAGGTGGAAAAGGACTTGGAGCAAACAGGATTAAAACTTCTTAGTTTTAATATATAAAATAAATATCTTCTGTCAAATTTTTTCTTATATGGTACAGAGTAAAAAAATTCGTGGGTACAGCAAACTTTAACAATTAATTGGTAAAATTTCTACAAATTACTAATTTTTTTTTTTTTTTTTTTTTTACTTTTTACAGAGTTCGAACTCGATTACAGAGTTGACGAACGTCACTTAAACTAACTATATTCAATTTAAATATTCCATATTTATATACTTCAATTTAGGCGATATTAAAATCTGAAAGCAAAAAATTTCAGCTAAACCGAAAAGTTAAAGGCCAAGTACAAAAGGTTTGAGTTTGAAAAAAAAAAAAAATGAAATTAAATCCTAAGAATAAAAACACGAAAATAATAACGAGTTAACTACACTCACAAAACTGTCTATTTAAGAGTAATAGAATATTCTTATATTAAATAGGATTTCCATTCATTATATGGACAAAACGAAATTCTATTTATAATAAGAATAAATAATTCTTATAAAGTATGAAATTGCAATTGTAAGAATTAAAATGTTGTAATCACTTATCATTATTTCACTACATAATTAATTGTTCGTTATTTAAAACGTAAATATACTCGAAGACAAAAGGTAAGATTTGTAATATTCTCGGAAAAATTTCTTCCGAGAGGGAAGCACGGCTATTTCAGTAAAGAAGAAAAATAGAAGTTGTGGAAATTATAATTGTTATAGTGGAGCAATTGAAGGGCCGAGTGGAGGAAAGCGCAAAAGAGGGGGAGAATTCTTGCCGCGACTTATCCAGTTTGTTCAGGGAAAAAAGAACGAATTTATGTATAAATCAGCTAAAAAGTTACAATGAGTACACCGTCGATTTAATTAGATGAAATTCTGTAGGTTCAACTCCATTTCAGTTGAATCAACTCTACTTCAATTGATTCAAACACAACGAATGCGTGATAACTTTGATTGTTAGAAACTTTGCCCGCTTTGTAGAGTTAATAAAGTTTTGGAATTGGAAACTTTTTGTAATTTAATTTCAATGAATATTTACGTACGTAATTGAGTAATTCAATTAAAATTATAAACAATTAACTGAAAAGTTCTATCACTTCAACAGTCTGTTTTTTTTCAATACTGAAAAAAAACCATTAAGAATTACTGTGCTTAAAAATTATTGTGAAATTATGGTAAAACACACCAAAGTATTTGAAAAGACAGTAATTTTTTTCTGTGCTGACACGGTGTTTTCTCTATATTGTATAAACGACTTTCCTCTCTGATCTTTTTTTATATATTAATCTAAATATAAATTTTTACTATATTAATTATACTCTTAAGAAATTACAAAGCAAATTAATTTTAAAGATGAATCGCATATTGTTTCAGACACGGAATATGTAATAATAATTAACGTGGAATTGTAACGTACGAGCACTTATATTTTACGAGTGGTATGATATGAGAAATTGTTTACGAGCACTTAATTTAAACCTGGTGAAAGCATTATTAGAACGTTGAATTTATATTTACATAAAATATGAATAACAAATTTCCGGATACATCTTTCTGTTAAATACAAGATCACGAACAAGTAAAAATATAACATTCAATTTTCTTACAATAACATTTTAATCTCGTTTACCTATGTAAATTGTTATTATTATTTTACCTCGTAATTTATCCTTTTTCCGAGAAAAGAGATGAGCTATATCAAGAGAATCTTATTATTTTATTTATATTCTTAAAAGAATATTATAAGCACAGCAATGTACTCACTTTCAACTAATGGCAATATTTTAATTGTAATGTAAATATTATAAGTATATACATTTTAGATCCACTAAAAAATATTGAAAGTTACAGCTTTAAAACGTTAATGTACACAGGGATTTACATTGAAATACTAATGTGGCAATTTTTTTAGGTGTAAGGTACATGACATTTTGTTGTGACAAGATTAGGAACGATACTGGTCATATTAAATCTCTATTAATCACGTACCATACACACTGAATCACATTTAAATCCAAATTCATTGATGTTAGCTTTGTGACCTGAATTTTGAATTCCTGAAGGACTTTGCTGCTCATAAATACTGTATGACATTGTGTATTAATACGATAAAATTACATGAAATTATATACTTTAAAGAACTTCAAAATTACTTATATATGAATTCGTTTATACGATTTTTTTTATATTCTAATATATCTTTCTTTATATTTTAATTATAACTCAATAGATATTAACGTATTAAACTTTTATCACAATAAATTTATAGGGAAATTTACAAAAATTATCCGGATGCGACGTAAATTCAAAAATATCAGCAAAACTCGAGTTTCTTGGCATTTTATGTAACCTTATTTTCTAACTTTTATGTTTGAATTTTTGACACCCCGTACGTAAAGCGCTTCATATACGAAGGAAATTTTGCTGAACTTACGAATACAGCAACAACCCGGGAGAATGAAAGTAGGGGTTTTCGTGCGCGGCAGTTACTTAAAACAAGAGAAAAAACAAGAGCCTGCGTGGAAATTGAAAGATTCAAAATACGTTTGCAGCTATAAAGAAAGGAAAATGTTATCGTCAAACTCTTTCATTTTAATACTAAACAGTATTATTCTCCGTGTTATTTCTTATCGTTTAATAACATTGCTTTTTACTTAACAATTTTTTCGTCTTTATAGGTAACGAATATAGTATACTTTGGTAATATTATATATTTATATATTTTGACTAAAAAATAGCAATATTAAATGTTGAAAGTAATAGGTTTCGAATTCCAGTGCTGTTTTTTTGTTTAAAAAATTGTTTACAAATTTTATGATAGACAGTATATTTGCACAAGTTTCAAAAAGTTCTGACTATATTATTTACAATATAGTGCAATGGATAAAATGAAATTTATTAAAATTTAATAAAGTGACATGAAAAATGTACACGGCGAAAAAAGTTAGTAGAAAAATTATTCAGATGTCGAAAAAATTTATCAAACTGTATGAGAAAGTAGTGACGAAGCAATAAATGTAATAAGAATTATCGAACAGTTTGTTAAAAATCTTAA